>CAUYPK010072844.1:0-36480 GCA_963574355.1 Loris lydekkerianus | reverse complement strand
TCCACCATGCAGCCTCTCCATATCCTGTCTTAGGTTGTCCCAGTTTTGGGAATCTTACCCGTCATTGGTGCTATGGAGGGTGGTGAAGAATAATAGTTAGATTCTTGGTTAATGAGCCAGTGATATTGGACCTCGACGTGATTTAACTGCCTCTAACCTTTTTTAAGGATACAGGGCCCAAAGGTGAAGGATAAATACGGGTAGCAGGGTAAGAAGGTAGGGTAAAAAACCATGTAGGGTAAAAAACTGTCCACAGGGGATTTTCTAAAATTTCTTTTCTTCTCTTTTCTAGATCTTCTTGGAGTTTTTTGATCTTGTTTTGCACGATCTCAGATCTGTTGGCATAAAAGTAGCACTTCTCCTGTAAAAATAAACAGATGCCTCCCTTTTTGGCAGTTAATAGGACTAATCCCCTTCTTGTTGAGGCAAGTATTTAAAGTCTCTTGCATCTGCAACTTGGTATGCATTTAAAAATAACTCCTCCTTCTCCCCTCCCTATCAGCCCTTGTCAATCGCAATGTCAGAGGCTGTCCCTGATTTTGACTGCTCTAAGTACCTGAAGTAAGAGAAATCACACAGTATTTGCCTCTCTGTGACTAGCTCACTTCACGTAGCATAATGTCCTCAAGGTTCATCTATTCTCCACTTCGTTGCCAACACTTGTTATTTTCTATTTTTTTGCTAGTAGCCATCCTAAGGAGTATAAAAATGGTACTTCATTGTAATTGCCACTTGTGTTTTCCTAATGAGTGGTGATGGTGAGTATCTTTTTTACATGCTTGCCTATTAGTGATCTATGTATCTCATTTAAAGAAATGTTTATTCAAGTATTTTGAACATTTTTGATTTTTTTTCTGTTGTTGTTGAGTGTTAGAAGTTCTTTATATATTTTGTATATTAGTCCCTTGTCAGACAAATGATTTGCAAATATTTTATGCCAATCTCTGTGTTACCTTTTTACTCTATTGATAGACTATTTTGCTGTATAACATTTTTAAATTCCCATTCCAACTCCAATTTGTATATATTTTTTTCTTTTATTGGCTGTGACTTTCATGTCACATTCAAGAAATCATTACAAAGTTCAAAGTTGCCAAGTTTTTGTCATGGGTTTTCTGCTAAGAGTTTTACAGTTTTAACTCTTATGCTTAGGTTTTAGATACACTTTGAGGTAATTTTTGTATACGGTGTTAGGTCAGGGTCCAGCTTGATTTTTTTCTTTCTTCTTCTTTTTTTTTTTTAATGCAAAGATCTAGTTTCCCAGCACCATTGTTGAGAAATCTATCCTTTCCCCCATTGAACTAGTCTTGACACGCTTGTCAGAAATCATTTGATATATATAAGGCTTTATTTCTGAACTCTAGTAGATTTTATTCCATTGGTCTATATGTCGGTCTTAATACCATTACCATACAACCTCAAACTCTTGGGCTCAACTGTCCTCTTGCTTTAGCCTCCCAAGTAGCTTGGACTACAAGTGCTCATGACTGTCAGGCTCTGTTTTTCTATTTTTAGTAGAGGCAGTCTAGCTCTTTTTCAGACTGGTCTGGAACTCCTGAGATCAAGCAGTCTATTTGCAAATGTTTTATGCCTCTTTGAGTCATTGCTCCTGGCCAGAATGTTAGTTTTAAGATTAATAAATGATGAATGAGAATATGGGCAAATTTAGCTAGCATTCTCAGTGGGGAAACATTTTAAAAGAAACTACTATAAAATTAATAAGAGATTACCTATATACTCGAGTATAAGCTGAGTTTTTTCTGGCACAAAATTTGTGCTGAAAAACCCGAACTCGGCGCAAATTTTGTGCAGGAAAAAACTTGGCTTATACTCGAGTATATATGGTAAATTGACAGGTTTTATTATAATGTATATAATTAACACAGTCTGCTTTCTCCTCCCACTCCCAAAATAAAAACAGTGACACAACTGGAAAATATTTGTAAAAATCACAACTCGGCATTGATGTTTTTACAGAATAATAAAAATAAATATTACAACAGAAAAAGAAGATCAAGGACAAATGCAGATAACTTATGTAAGAAGAAACAGATATAATTAATAAATATTTTAATTCTAACTACAGAAGTTATGGAAAATTGCCAAAATTAAATAAAAATAAAATTTATTTTTCATTAGTGTTACGGCTGATGAATTATTCTTATTAATATTTTGGTAAAATACATTGATTTGACCAAAGTCAATGGATGGAAAAACTTGAAAAACTTTGTTGTACATATTAAAAGAAAAAAAGATTCAACTATTTGATATTTTTGAAATTTTATGAATCAATGTGGGTGAAAATTTACATGCGGTCAAAGATATACCAGTAATCTTTGTAACAGACTTAACTGTATTCCAGAAAACATTTTAAAAATTGAAATAACCAGATAGGATCATGGTTTAACCATCAGTCCTGCCCCTATAAGAGAAACTAATAAGCCATTGAACTCATGTGATTTCTACATTAATTAGAGGAATGTTCAAAACATAATAAAGTAATAAAACTCATTATTTGCACAGAAAGATATTAATCTTGTTTTGTATGTGCAATGTGTGTGTGTATACGTTAAGACCAACTTTACATTAGTTTTAGGCCTATTTATTTGTGATTTACATTATATTTTTAAATTCCCCCCCACATTTTCCATATTCCAAATGATGTAACCTAAACAAGTATTATGTTTGTAATTATGAAATGAGATTTTAGATTTTCTAAAAAATTACAATTTGAGGAAGAGAAGGGCATTACAGACAACCATAGACATTTTGGAGATCACAGATATTTTTGTGATATTTTCTCAAACCAATTTATGAGATTCAGTAGCTGGAAGTATATAACAAAATTCATAAATATGTATTTTTAAATTATTGACATGCTTATTTGATTAAACATGCTATAATTTCTTAATAACTTCTTAAATAAAGAAAGAAATAGGGGTCATGATCATAACATAGCAGGAAATCAAACTAATTACCACACACAGTATGGAATTGTTTTAAAGGATACTTTTAAAGTTAGAAAGTATTTTTATGGGTATTTCAAAGTTTCACTCTAAAACACAAACGAGAAAATAAAAGCCAAAAGCAAGGCTTGTACTGTGAATTCTCTGTATATTTTAATGTGTTTGGAATAAAAACTATTTCTGTTTAGCTGATCAAAGCTGTTTTGGTTTTCTTAAGAAGGTGGAAGAACTTCACCTGTGAATTTTTATAGAAGCCTGGGGAAACACTCAGCAGGATATAACTTTTTGTTGTGGGTAAAAAAACATTTTTCCCTTTATGTAAAAGTTTGCTCTTTATTTGGAAGAAGGAATCTCCTGGTGAGGTGAGTTTTAGCAGGAAAAAATGCAATAGAAGTTGTATCTTAAGAGTAGAAGGCATCAAAGTGAGGTATGAACAACTGAAGAGCTATTCATCATGCATTTTATCAAATATAATGTTCTCTCAAAGTAAATGATACAATTTTGCAAAAGTATACTTGCATACGAAACATTTAGCTAGGTTTTATTTTAAAATCGTGTTTATGAATCTTATCTAAAATTCCTGATGGCATCCTCCTTTCTTTGTTATCTAATCAGTGCATCCTCAGATCCAGGCTATATCCATTGTAAATGGTTGATAGGATATCTTAAGCCACACAGCACACACAGACAACTTACAAACTATATGTTTTCAAATATGATGACAGATGTTTTGGTTTCATTGTTTCAAATCATAAATTATTTTAGAAATGAAGTTAATATTTTTATAAGATGCTTAAGGAAGAATTTATATTATTAATATGAGTAAATTATGTCCACTTAAATTTATGTCAAAGTCCTGAAGCTCCCATACTTCAGAATCTGATCTTGATTGGAATTGGGGTCAGTGAAGTCATGAGTAAGATGAGGCCATACTGGTGTAAAGAAGGCTCCTACTCCAGTACGACTGATGTTTTTATAAGGAGGTGAAGTTGAAACACAAAAGTTTGATACTATTAATATAAGCCAACAACCATCAAAGATGGCAGGCAGACCACCAGAAGCAGTAGAGAGGCAGGGACAAATTCTTCCCTGGGGCGCTCAGAGTTAGAATAGGCTCTGCTGCCATCTTACTCTGAGACTTCTAGCCTTAGAAATATGAGACACAAATGTATTGTCTCCCATAAATTTAATATTGTTTAAATCACTCTGTTTTGGTATGTTATTATAGCCGTCTCAGGAAACTAATATCATAAATAGAATAAAGTAAATGTTATACAACAAATGTTTTTATAAATTCAGTAGCATGAGTATTAAATTAAGTAGAGGTCAATATTGATAAAGCAAACTTGCTATAGATATTTAATGTAAGACAGTCCTGACTAATTTATAACCCTTTCCAAAGGACTACCTAATTGTACCTGGGCATATGTAATGCTATATATATTAAGTTATGCCATTAAGTTATCAGTCTCATAAAATTATATACTGGCATACTTCATTTTATTGCATTTCACTTTATTGGTCTTCAAAGATACTGTATTTTTTTGCTAATTGAAGATTTATGGGAATCCCGCATTAAGCAAGTCTAATTATGCCATTCTTCTAAGAGCACATGCTCACTTTGTGTGGCTGGATAAGATTTAGGTCATTTTCACTATTATCTGTTATAGTGATCTATGATTGGCCATCTTTGACACTACCATTTTCACTGTTTTCAGAGTTCTGGAGCCAGGTCTATATAAGACAGTGAATCAATAAATGTAAGATATGTTATCACTGCTCTCCCCACCAGCCATTCCCCCATTCTTCTCCCTCTTCCTTGGCCTTCATACTCTCTGAAAAAACACGGATATTGAAATTAAGCTAATTTCAAAAAATAGGAATACTTCCATTCATAGATCTAGAAAAAACAGTTCTGTGCTTCCTTTGGAACCAGAAAAGACCACAAATAACCAATGTAATCTTACTCAAAAAGAAATCAGGAGGCATTACTTTCCCAGACTTTAAGCTAGACCACAAGGTTATAGTAACCAAAGCATCACGTTACTGGCACAAAAACAGCAACATGGAACTATGCCTTAGAACAGAGAACCCAAGTATGACACCATCTTCATATTGCCATCTGGTCTTTGTGAGGGCAGACAAAAACATACACTGGAAAAAACAAGTCCTATTCAATAAATGGTGCTGGGAAAATTGGAAAGCTCTGTGAAAAGACTGAAACAGGATATTTACCTGCCACAACTCACAAAAATGCACACAATAGGTAATAGACTTAAACCTAAGAGGAAACTGTAAGAATTCTAGAACAAAAAGTGAGGAAAACTCTTGTAAATATCAGTCTAGGCAAAGTGTTTATGAAGAAGACCCTCAAAGGAAATCACAGCAATGCTGAAAATTAACAAATAACTTAGTTAGTTAAAAAGCTTCTGCCTGACCAAGGACATAATCAATAGAGTGAATAAACAACCTACAGAATGGGTGAAAATTTCCATGTACATATGCTATATGTCCAAAAAGGGCTGATAACCGGACTCTGTAAAGAACTCAAATAAATCAGCAAGAAAAAAGATTCAAACAACCCCATAACAAATTGAGCAAAAGACATGAACAGAAACTTTTCAAAAGAAGATGGAATAATGGCCAATACAAGAAATGAAAAAACACTTAACATATCTAATTATAAGGAAAATTCAAATCAAAACCACCATGAAATATCTAACTCTAATGAGAATGGCGTTTATTAAAAAGTCCCCTAACAACAAGTGGTAGTTTGCATGCAGAGAAAGAGCAACACTAATGCCCTGTGTCTGAGACTAGAAACCAATATAACCTTTCTATAGTATAGAGTATAGAGATGACTCAAAGAGCTAAAAATAGACCTTCATTTGATTCAAAAATCTTATTTCTGGAGATTTACCCAGAGTGGAAAAAAAAAAAGTCATTTTATGGAAAAGACACTTATACGAATGTATATTGTGGCATAATTCACAATTGCAAAGATGTAGAACCAACCCAAGGACCCATGAACACATGAGTGGATTAATAAAACGTGGTGTACATATACTGTAGAGTACTGTGCAGCCATAGAAAAGAATTTAGAAATTACCACTTTTGGTAACAACTTACATGGGACTAGAAATCATTCTTATAAGTAAAGCAATGCAATAAGGGGAAAACACACATCACATGTATCCACTATTAAATTGGAAATAATTGTTCATCACTCCTGGACATATATGGAAATAAAACTCTGCAGAATCCAAGTGAAGGACCCAGTGATGCCATTTTGGCCTTTTCATCATTTCAGGCTTTTGTCCTCCATTTTAAAAACAACCTGAGAATCCTTTGTTTCATTTCTTAGTAAACCACACCCGTCCTTATCTCCTGGAATGTGTCCCTATCTCCCGGGATGCATCCCAATCTCCCAGAGTGTGTCAGAAACCCCCCACCCCGGCCATTGAGATTGGTGGGACCCTATCAGCTTTAATTTATAGTATAAGCATAAGAGATAACCAACCCAAAGGCCACGCTTTGTTTTCTGCACCCCTCACCCCATATCCACTGCATAAAAACCCCGCAGGCGATGAGCACAGTGCTCTTGGCCACAGCTGTGTCTGGGGGAACACTGACAGCCCTGGCTGAAGCCTGAATAAACGCCCTCATGTGATTTGCATCTGTGTCTGGCTCTCTCGTATGGTCACTGGGGATTCAGATTCTTGGGTGTAACACAAGCAGTTGGCAGGGAGGGAGAAAAGGGGTGAGTCACACCTAACAGGTATGGTACAGCCTATCTGGGTGCGCATACACGTACATGTTTGACTCAAACTTTAAAAAAGGCAATTTAAGTAACCAGCATGTTTATACCCAGGTAATACTGTAAAATAAGATGAAGAAATAAACTCACTCTTGGCATCTAAGAGTTTAAGTGAAAGGAAGAGTTGCATATCTTTCACTTTAAATCAAAAGCTAGAGATAATTAAGTTTAGAGAGGGAGGCATATAGAAAGCTGATACATCCCAAAAACTAGGTCACTTGTACCAAACAGCCAAATGTGGAAAGACAAAGTTCTTGAAGGAAATCAAAAGTGCTACTTCAGTGAACATACAAATGATAAAATGTGCAACAGCTTTCTTGCTGTTATGGTGAAAGTTTCATGGTTTGAATAAAAGATCAAACAAGTCACTATGTTTCCTCAAACCAGAGCCTAATCCAGAGCAAGTCTGTCTTTTCAGTTCTAAGAAGGCTGAGAAAGGTGAAGACCTTGCAGAAGAAACGTCTGAAATGACAAGAGACTGATTCATGAGGTTTAGGAAATGAAGTCATCTCTATAACAACACAAGATGAAGAGGCAAGTGCTGATGTTGAAGGTACAATGAGCTATCTAGAAGATCTAGCTAAGATAATAGATGAAGGTGGTTAATAGATTATCTAGGTAAGATAATAGATAATAGATGAATCTGAAAAAAATAGATTCTTTAATGTAGAGGAAAGATCCTTCCATTGGAAAATGAGTCATCTAAAACTTTCGCAGCTAACGAGAAATTAAACTTCAAAGGACTATAGCAGATAGTCTGCCTCTCTCATTAAGGGCTAATAAAGCTGATGAGTTTACATCGAAACCATGACCATTTATCATTCTAAACATCCAAGGGTCCTTAAAATCATGGCAAATCTGCTCTATAAGTGGAACAACAAGCCATGAATGACAGCACATCTGTTTATATCATGATTTATTGAATATTTTAAATCCATCGTGGAGACGTACTGCTAAGAAAACAAGCTTCCTTCCAAAATATTACTGCTTATTGATAATGCACCAAGTCACCCAAGAGCTCTGATGGAGATGTGCAAGGCAATTAATGCTAATCATTAATTAATTAATGCCTACTAACACCAGACCCATCCTGATAATTTCAAACCTTATTATGTGAGAAATCCATTTTTGTAAGGCTATAGATGCCATCAACAGTAATTCTTCTGATGGATTTGGACAAAGTAAATAGAGTTTTTGAGAAAGGATTCATCATACTAGATGTTATTAAGAACATTCATGATTCATGGGAGGGGGTAAAAATAACATTAATAGAAGTTTGGAAGAAGATGAATCCACACCTCCTGGATGACTTTGAGGTGTTCAAGACTTCAGTGGAAGAAGTCACCGTAGAAGTGGTAGAAATAGCACAGGAACTGGACTTAGAAGGGGAGCCTGAAGATATGACTAGACTGAGGAAATCTCTTGATCAAAGTTGAACTTTTGGATGAGCAAAGAAAGTGCTTTCTTGAAATGGAATCCACTACTAGTGAAGATGCTATAAACATTGTTAAAATTGCAACAGAGTTTACACTATTATATAAACTTAATAATGTAGTGGCAGGATTTCAGAGAATTGATTCCAGTTTTGAAAGAAGCACTTCTGTGGGTATCAAACAAAATTGTATACGGCAGAGAAACATTTTGTGAAAGGAAAAATCAATCAATGTAGCAAACTTCATTGGTGTCTTATTTTTAGAAATTCCCACAGCCCCTTGAATCTTCAGCAACCACGACTCTAATAAGTTAGCAGTGACCAATGCAAGGCAAGACCTTCCACCACCAAAAAGATCATGACTGACTGAGGCACAGATGATTATTAATATTTTATAGCAGTAGAGTATTTTAATTAAGGTATGTAAACTGTTTTTTTTTTAGACAAGGTGACTTTACACAATTAGAGTACAGTGTAGTGCAAAGATAAACCTTTATAAGCATAAGAGAACAAAAATTTTTGTGATTCACTTTACTATAATATTCACTTTATTGGGAAAATCTGAAATAGAACCTGCAATGTTTCCAAAGTATGCCTGTATGTCAAAAACAACATTCTTAAAACATTATCTAACTTTTCCTGAGAATAGGACATATTTTAAACTTTACATCATTTGATTTGCTGTGACTCAGCATATAATAAATGTGTCTCTTGCTATAACTTTCTTCCTAGGTAATTAAGAATGAAATTTCTTTGATGCAGATGGATAGCAAAAAATATTAGTAGTGAAAAAAGGGCTGAGCAAGAAGGGATGAGTCAATCAGCCTCAAAGAAATTTAAGAAAGATCAATATATTTATTTAAAATGAGCCGTCCACAGCACACAGGAAGATGAATTATTCTATGTTATGTGGAATATCACCACAGGGAACAATTCCACCGAACTGCAAGATTGCAGAGGTGTGAGTAGGTTGCCTCCTGGGGACCCCTGGTTGTTCCTAAAATTTAATGAAAAATAAAGGAATGATGAATGATTCATATTTCTTAGAGTATTCTATTCCCATTTAACCAGTACATCATATTATAATTTTTAACAATTAAATATGCCAATGAAACATAGTTCACCATTGCTCTCCATATTAAGATATTTATAGAATTTTCCAAAATTATCTATTTTTAAATGCAGTAAAACTTCATTTTATATGTCATATTTTTAGGACAGATAAATTGAGATTAAATTAAGACAATTCAAGATAACTCTGAGACACAACCTAAATAACAACAAATCATGGTTCATTCTTCATATGCATTCTAATTGATTACAATGTAGGCCCTGACCACTTGTTTTAAAGAACATCACCATCATCATTTCAACATTCATATGCTTTTGTGGCTTGTAAACTAAAATTCAAAGCTAAAAAGTTGAGTATAGGAGAGTTAGGAAAGTGGGAACAAAAGATAAAATGTCACCACGGGGCGGCACCTGTGGCTTAAAGTCGTAGGGCACCGGCCCCATAAACTGGTGGTGGTGGGTTCAAACCTGGCCCCGGTCAACAACTGCAAAAAAAATGTCACCACAGTATTGTCTGTATTACAAAAAGTGGTTTTCATTTGTTTTCTTTCCACAAACAATATCTCTTTCTATCCTACTTCCTCTATAAAGATGTTAATGAGAATCACAATGTGAGTAGTTTACTTTTGTTTACTCATATGCTGCTTTCACATTCCTTGAATGATCAGGAAGATTCTTCTAAATATTTAATATCTGTCAGACAAAGACTTTGAATCTTGCTGTCCAATCTAAAAGAATGGATTTTGTTCTTCCACTTCGGATAATATCACTATTTCATAATGTAGGATATTATCACTATTTTATAATGTAGTACTTACTGCTAAAACCTATTTCACAAAATTCTAATTTTAAACAGTATGTAAGAGACTAAATAAAGGCTTATTAAAATAATGTAGTTCATGAGCATTATTTTATATATTTATTTAATAAGAGATGCATACATTCATATAAAGGAAGGAAATTTATTATTTGGAATATGATGTTAACGTAGTTAAATAAACTCATGTTCATATTTAATATATGTAAAAACAATGAGATATAAACATTTCCATACATACAGCCCATAGTTCTAAATACAGAGTGTTTTGTTGGTTTGCTTCATTTCATATCTATTCTTTTTTTTGCATTTTAATTGAATATAAAATCATTCTGGAAATAAAGGGCACAAATTTAACTCCAAGGCTTGATAAATATTTGCATATATAATAACTACCTATATCATGATATGGATTGTTATTTCACCCAAAAATGTTCACTGATGCACAATACCTACCTCTGTTCCCTCCTTGGAAACTTTATTCTGAATTATACCCCACCCACTGGTTTTGCTTGTTTGTGGACATACTCCTTTACCAGGACAAGGAAAGTTGTGCTTTGTGTTATACGCCACGGTCTTTACAGAGAATAATTTAATACTAGACTGAAGATCCTTTAGTAAATCACAGACAGAAGATCCTTTGGTAAAATATATAGCAAGTGGACATAATAAAGCAAAGGAAATAAAACCCTCTATAAAAATCTCCTATAGGTGAAATTGATAAATGGTTAATTATGGGAAATGTCCACCTATAAACAAGTTCAACTTGTGTATCTGACAGAACATTGCTGTCAGAGAGGACTCATTAGAGGAACCTTTAGAACACAATTTACATGATCACTGCCTTCTCACCAATATGTGTTTAAATCCATTTTCTCAGAGAAAGTTCTGGAAAAATAAATGAGCTTGCCTTTGCAAACACTTTGCGTATGTATAGGTTGAATTCACACATATGTGGAGTTAATGCTGGAGTTTTAATGCATAAGTAGTGAGCTTAGATCTGCTCACAGTGTATGTAGACACTCTGGAGAGGCTGCTCTTTAATAAAAGGAGACTATAAAAACAAGACCCTTTTGTCCGGGGAAGCAGTAAGAAAGAATTCTTCCTACAGGAACTGGCTGGCACAGCCTGGCTTTTGTCCCTCTTTCCCTTGGAAGCAGAATGTCCTTCTGAGCTTTGCCCAGTGAGTCAGAAACGTTACAATGCCTATTTCAGGTCTCCCAGTTGATATGCATGGGAGACGTTCATAGTTGAGACTCCATCAACTCTGGGCAGTTTTTTGAGCCTGGAGAACTAGATTGCAACACACAGGAGGCTTCTTTGTCTCTCTCTGCTTGTCTGTAAATCACACATCTTCCTCATGGAACTTGTTGCCAGGAGCGGGTTCTGTGTCACTGGACTCACCCTGCTTTCCACTCGGCACACCTCTGACCTAAACAAGCTGCGAAATAATAATTATTTTTTTTATTTCTATTTGTGGTAGTTTGTCATAGAGCAATAGTGAAGGAGTAAAACAGTAAAAGATTTCATTGTTCATAAATGATAAAAACAAAAAAAAAATGACATATTTTAGGAGGGACATTAAAGAACACAGTGATAATTAGCTCAAAAATATTAAATTACAATGAAAATAGTTAACTTTTTATTTAATTACTTATGTCTTTATTTTTATTACAAAATATCAAGAATGTACAAATGTTTCTGTCACATGGATAATCTATATAATGTTTAAATCATGGTTTTTAGTGTGCCTATCACCAGAATAGTGTTCATTTTATCCAACAGGTAAGTTTATATCCTCATCCTACTCCCATTCTCCCTCACTCTTTGTTTACAATATCCTATACACTTTTTTGTGCCTACACATCATATAGCTCTTAAGAGTGGGAGAGAATATGTGAATATGTGATGTTTGATTTTCCATCTGATGTACTTCATGGAGGATAATACTTTCCAGTTTCATCTATGTTGTCACAAAAGACATTAGTCCATTCCCTTTTATGGCTGAGGTGTGCCTCTTGGAATATATCACTTTTTCTCTATCCACTTAACAACTGATGGGCACTTACGTTGATTCCCTATCATTGCAATTGTAAATTATATTACTATAAACATTCAAGTGCAGTGTCTTTTTAATAAAAAGACTTTTTTACCTTTGGGTAGATACCCAACGTGTGATTGCTGGATCAAATGGCAGTTCTACTTTTATTTCTTTGATGAACCTTCATACTCTTTTTCACTGAGGTTGTACTAATTTGCAGTCTCACCAACAGTGTAAAATCTTTTGACTTGAATAATGGCTATTCTAACAGTGATAGGTAGCAACTCATTGTAGTTTTAACATGTGTTTCCCAGATGATTAGTGACAGTGAGCACTTTTTCAAGTTTCTTGGCCATTTGCCTATCATCTTTTGAAAAAAATTCTTCATGTCTTTTTCCCATTTTTTAACACTTTTTTCTGATTTATTTGACTTCTTTGTAGATACTGGATATTAATAGTTTGTTAGATTCATACTTTGCAAGTATTTTCTCCCATACTGTAAGTTGTCTATTTATTCTGTTAATTATTTTCCTTGCTTTTGAAGAGCTTCTTAATGTAACTAGGTCCAATTCATTTATTTTGGTTGTTGTTGCATTTGCCTGTGTGGTCTTCATCATAAATTCTTTCCCTAGGCCAATATATAGAAGAAATTTCCTGTTTTATTCTAGAATTTTTGTGATTTCATGCCTTAAACTTAAGTCTTTCATCTAACTTGAATTTATTTTTGAGAACAAAATAAACTCTCAAAACCTGAGAGATAGGGGTCCTTTTACCTTTTTTAAAAAGAAAAATATATGTGCAAAGATTTTTTTTTTTTAAATCATTCTAGGTAGGGTGTTGTGACATCATAGCTCACAGCAACCTCAAACTCCTGGGCTTAAGTGATTCTCTTGCCTCAGCTCTCAAGTAGCCAAGACTATAGGAACCAGCCACAATTCCCAGCTATTTTCAGAGATGAGGTCTCACTGTGGCTCAGGTTAATTTCTAACCTGTGAACTCAGACAATCTACCCACCTTGACATCCCAAGTGCTGGCATAACAGTTGTGAGCCACTGTACCCTGCACTTGTGAAGATATTTTTAATTTAATCAATACCAATTTATTTACTTTTGTTTTTGATATCATTCCCTTCAGGGTGTTAGTCTTAATTCTTTTGTGTAGGCTGACATCTAGAAGATTTTTCCTACACTTTCTTCTAGTACTTTTAACCATGCCTTACATTTAAGTCTTTTATTCATCTTGAATTAACTTTTGTTTAAGTGGTGAAAGATAGGGCTACTGCTTCATTCTTCTGCATGTGGCTGTCCAATTTTCCTAGTACCATTATGGAATAGGGCTTCTTTTCCATATGGTGTATTGTTGTCTGTTTTGTCAAAGATCAGTTGGTTGTAGGCCAGTGGTTTTGCATCCAGTTTCTCTGTTATGTTCATTTGATCTATGTCTCTATTTTTTACCAATACCGTATCGTTTTGGTTACTATTGTCTTAAACTATAGTTTGAAGTCTGGTAATGCGATGCCTCCAGATTTGTTCTTTTTGCTTTAAAAATTTCATCCTCAAGTTTGGAAGAGGAGATTACTAGGGGTGTTTGGGTCATGGGCACGGATCTCTCATAAATACATTAATGTCTTCCCTGAGGTGATTGAATTATCATTTTATTAGTTCTTGGGTGATCTAATTATTGATCAGAGCCTGGCACCCCCTTATCCCCTTTCTTTCACTATTGCTTTATGATCTCTGCACACTCTAGCTCCCCTTTATAGCCTGAGGTCTTCTCCATCAAATAGCCATCAGAATTGTCAGCCAAAAAAAAACAAAAAACAAAAAAACAAACCATAGTTAGTAGACCATAAATGTATTTAATTTTAATAAATAAATAAAATGAAAGAAAACATATAGCTCGTAATGGGAAAAAGTTCATCATGACAAAAGATGGGCATTTGAAAAGAAAATAAATACAATAATTAGAAAAGTTTCACTCTTAAAAAAAAAAAAAAAAAAAAAAAAAGGAAAGCTTCACTCTTCCAAATTTAATATCCATTAGATAGTTGAAAAGAAACCAGAAACATGGAATTAGCAGGCAAAAAGCTAAATGAGCAGAAATCAATCAGAATGAAAGTGAGACACGGAAGATTGAATAAGATAAAAATAATGCTATTAGTTTGACAACAGCTGATGGAGATTTTGGCAGAAAGGGACCATTCAAATAAATAATGGTTGATAATATATTGAAATTGTTTAAAAATTGATTCACTAGACTTGAACAGGTATAAAGAGGGGAAGGTACATACATTTCTAACCCAGAGCAACTTCGACATCCCACCAGGAATTTGTTAGAAGATCCCTTCCTCCTTGGGAATAAACCCACATAAAGCTGAAGTCCTCTCCCTGGGAGCAGCTCTCAAATCCCTTGTCATTTATGGTTTCTGTAATTCACCTTCACAGAGGTTATTTATTTATTTATTATAATTAGCCTCTTTGCTGATAGCTGAGAGAATGCAGAAAATATGCCATCCTTAGGGGCTGAGCATCTCTCCTGCTTCTAGTGAAGAAGGTTAAAGTTCAAAAGCACATTTCAAATCACTCCTGAGCCTTTTGGCAGAGCCCCTCTACCAAGGGCCTAGGAAAATGCTCATATTGCTTTTTCCAGTCAACTCCTGTGCCAAAAGCCAACTCCTTACCTCTCTTTCTGATATTGAGATTGATGCCAGGAATAGGTACTATTATAACAACAACAACAAAATTATATATAAGTCTAATGGGGCTCAGAACATGTGCAAAGACATGGCCTGGAGCCTGTTAGAATTATGTGGAAGAGCTAATCTCCTGGGTGTTGTGTAGTATTTTTGGTATTGTATTGCTTAACAAATTAAATAAATGATTTGCTCAATGTCATCTAATTGGTTGAGACTTCTTATAAGGGAATGGTGGCCATATCCTTGATTTGACACTTGGCACAAAACTGAGTTTTAATTGGCCCATCTCACTCAAAAAATTCTTACTTTTATCTTTTGTAAATTGCAGATAAGAATTAATTAGTTCCCAGAATATTTGAAAATCTCTTATTCTCTTTTATCCCTACACTTTAAAAATGAGCCAATTTTATTTTTTTAAGTTTACCTTAATATCCAGTCAAATGCAAGGAATAGTGTAGAGGTTATCTTTTATTTTCCAACTTCGTTACTAAAAAAAAGTTTTCTCCAAATATTTTATTTAGTCTTTCAAAATGGTCATATATTATAGTTTTAACAAAACTTTTGCATTATGTAACATGGCTTGGTATTTTTCTAACATCCAATAAAAATTTCTTCATCCTTTCTGCTTAGTCCCCAAACTAACACCAGGTATTTCATTTTCATTATAGTAGGACCCATTCTTGGTATCAATCTCAGTATCAGTCACTTACCATAGGCATGTAGCAATAAAAAAGGATTTTTAAATTTTAATAGCTTACAAGGAAAATAATATATTTTCTCTCTCTCCCTTTACATGAATGCCAATGACTGGCTTCATGTAACTCTTTTATTACTTTGATCAGTGGCCTGGACTGAAGGAACAGCCTATGGTGCCCTGCTGGCTATCCTCTCACCATGGGGAATGGGGGAGAACAGAAAGTAATTTCATGGTAGCTATTAATTCTTCTAGCAAAAAAAAAAAAAAAAAAAAAAAGAATCCCTTCCATTTATATTTATTTAACCAAAGTAAGTCCCAGAATCAATGAACAGGAAGTATAACCTTCTCACAAGAAAGGGAAGTAAAGATTTGTACAATATTATAAGCTATCACAGGTAGTGTTTTACACTTTTTTACTTCTTTTTTTCTTTAATAAATGTAATTCACACAAATTTTTCTAAATTAGATACTTAGGATTTTGTGGCATACAAAAGAAGCCCATTTTCTGTGCTCAGTAACTTTAAAGTGTAATGCATAATGCAAGCTTACAAACTGAGATTTGTACTTATAAATAAAAGGAAATGATATGATTAAATGTGAATATAATTTATTCAGGTGGACAATGGAAGGGACAGTTTCTGCTATGACAGAGAAGGTTTTATAAAACAATCCTCCTTTCAAGTACATAAGAACAGCTGCAAAACTCCCAAAAACCACCTGTTTAGAGATTTTGTAGATCCACAAAAGCACCTGAGACTTTCCAGTACAAGTCGAAAGTGTATTCTGGTTACCAAAAATTTTAGCAACTTTGTCTTCTAAGTTTGTGCCAACTCAAAAGCAGGTTGTATATGACTGAAAGACATGCAGAAAGTATTCAAGTGGCTAAAATGCTCATTATTTTCAGCAGTTTCATGAGACTAAGAGAAGACATTCAGAATTTCCAAAGCAGCTAGAGTTTTAAAGAATCCTGAGAGAATGAAAGACAAGTTGAATGAAGAGTGGACACTACTTTCATTCTTAAGCCCTTTCTTAATTGGCAAGCAGGGTGAGACTGAGAAAAACTGGGAAGAGTTTCTAGCAGTCTCATATAGCAGTGGAGGAGATGAGAGAATTTTAGGGCCTTTCAAGAAGGAGGAAATTCAGTTGAGATCCTTCAAAAGCTCACTCCAAGAATAAGTAGTATGGGGAACTCAAAAGTTCTTACAATGAAGAAAAGAGAGCTTGGTTTACCTCCATGCTGTGATAGAGAAACACGGTTTACCACCATGTTTCTCACAAAGACATAGCTTGTCTTTGTAAAACAATAACATCTTAAAGAATTGGTTATATATATATTATATATATAATTTTTATTTATATAAATATAAATCGATTGTATGTATGTGTATATACACATATATATATAATTTTTAGTGGTTGGTATTTAATAAAAACTTACTAGCCATCCCACAAAAAGGGCCACAATTATAAAACTTGAGTGGAGAAGAGTCAGAGTTAATCTAGTTATCAGAGTTATCAAAATTGAATTTAAATATAGGTAGAATTAAAATGTACACTGTCTGATAATAGATGTTTGCAAACTTGTCACTACATGCTTATATTGGCAGCACTGTACAAACACCTCAATAAGGTTTCATAACCTTGGGGTTTCAGTGTCTCGCAGCTGTGTTCAGGTTGACCTGTTCATATAGGTGTTTTGCTGAATAATGGCATTCATTATTGTTTTTGTGTACCATTGCAAGAATGTCAGAGCTTGAATTAGACTAATAAACATTCGTAAATTTCTTTTTAAATTTGGCAAGAGTGAAAATGAAATCAGGAACACTTTAGTCTAAGTTTATTGGGACAATGCCATGAAGAAAATGGCTGTGTACAAATGGATTAAACTTTTTTCTGAGGGGAGAGAATACATCATTGATGAAGAGAAATCTACACAGTCAGTAAAGAGCAGAACTGACAAAAACATTGCAGAAATTTATCAAATTGAGTGTGAAAATTGTTGTTGACTGTAAGAAGTGTAGCAGATCAATTAAACATCAATAGAAACAGGACAGTCTTGAATGAAATCCTGGCATGAGAAATGTGGCTCTTGCATCACAACAATGCACCAGCTCACACAGCACTGTTTGTGAGGGAAGTTTTAGCCAGTAAACAGATAACTAAGAAGATCTGTTACCCAGTGACTTTTTTCTTTATCCAAAGACAAGGGAAATGTTGAAAGGAAATTATTTTGATGGCATCCAGAGATCAAGGGTAATGTGACAACAGCTTTTGGGGTCATTCCAGAAAAAGAGTTCCAAAATTACTTTGAAGGGTGGACCAGGTGCTGGTGTCGGTACATAAATCCCCAAGGGGAGTATTTTGAAGGTGACCATAAGGATATTTAGCAGTGAGATATGCAGTACTTTTTCTAGAATGAGTTTATGAACTTAATTATCAGACCCCTTATGGTTCCAATAGTGCACAATTGGGATTCATAATATGTAAAATGTTATTATCAGGAACGTACTAAAATATCTAATCTAAGTTAGAATGCAATTTTTTAAAGATGCATGTTGTAATCTCCGTAGTAAACACTATAATTATTGCAAAACAGTAAGTGACTAACAAACTAATAGAGCAGAAATTTGAGTATTAAAATTTGATTAGTTATTATTTTGATGTTTTATTATAAAAAGATGTTGATTTTATAATATAGTGTCTCTGGGAATAGGACTGCTAGTGAAAGAGACAGAAGAAATTGTACCATAACATTTCTTGGTTAGAATCCTGACTCCAACTTCTTTCTATGTGATCTTAAAATATATTTTAACATGTTGTGCTTGGTTACATTATATAGACCATGGTGATAATAATGGTTTTGAAGTGGAGCCATATCAAGTCACTAGAATAAAACCTTGGTACAGAATCAGAGCCCTTATTCATTGGAATAAAAAATAAAATATTTACAGTCTAGTATCAATTTGTGTTTTATATTAATCATCTAGGTGGGTTAAGGGTAGAAGAATAACTAATAAAACACTTATTTTGTAAAACACTTTGATATACAAAATGAAAAGTTAATTATAATTAAATTAATTAAATTTTAAAATGTGTATATATCATATTTAAAATAAATTTATTAGAGATTGCTTTTAGATTTCAAACATACAACCAAAATTATATTGTTATGGATTTCTAACCCTAACTTAACTCTTTAGTTTGAAGAACATTTTAAGAAAACCTAAAAAAGATATTTTCAATGAATAAAATATCCTTCCATGAATGCAATGTCTGAGTTTATATTGTGCCAGTCAATTTAAATGCACAGCATTCCCAAACTATAAAGGCTTAGATTTGTTACCACAAACAATGTACATATTTTACACATCCATTGAACATGTTCTGGAGTCTTTGATGTGCTGCGCATTAGGAAATAAATGTGCAAGCAGAGCTCACAAGATTATTGTTGTTTATTTTGTTTGATTTGTTGTGCTTCATTTATTTCTCTATGTCAGGTATGTAGGAAAAGTACTTTTCAATGGTGAATATAATGCATTTGCCCTTAATAGTTGGCTAAAGAAAAATGAAAAATCCTGGATTCAATAATTTATAAAGGGAGAATAAGTGAAGATTGGCTGTCAGGGGGTAAGTTAGCTCAATAAAGTGTATTATGGCCCTACGTTTTCACTAAGGAAGGGTTTGCCAACAGTAACCTGAAGTTATTCTCAGGGCTCAGCCCATGAGTTGCCCTCAGCTCTCAGAGTTCCTCAGTAAATGGGAAAGACTTTGTTCTTTTTAGATTAAGAAAGATTTATTGCAAGAAATTTGTAAAGCATCAAACTGAACAGAATAATAGAGCAATTACAAATTCAAATGGTGGTAAACATGCAGCCCAATTCATAATTGCTAAATCATGGAAGAAGCCCAAGTGCCCATCAACCCATAAATGGATTAATAAATTGTGGTATATGTATACCATGAAATATTATACAGCCTTAAAGAAAGATGGAGATGTTACCTCTTTCATGTTTACATGGATGGAGCTGGAACATATTGTTCTTAGCAAAGCACCTCAACAATGGAAGAAAAAGTATCCAATGTACTCAGCCCTACTATGAAACCAATTTATAGCTTTCATATGAAAGCTATAACCCAATTATAGTCTAAGAATATGGGGACAGGAGAAAGGGAGGGGAGGGAAAGAGGGAGGATGGGTGGAGGGAGGGGAAAGGATGGGATCACACCTATGGTGTATCTTACAAGGGTACATGTGAAACTTACTAAATGTAGAATATAAATGTTTTAACACAATAACTAAGAAAATGCCAGAAAGGCTATGTTAACCAGTGTGATGAAAATATTTCAAATTGTATATAAAACCATGGTACCCCCATGATTGCATTAATGTACACAGCTATGATTTAATAAAAAATAAAAAATAAAAAAAATTAGTAGTTGCTGGCCTAATAAATCTATATTAATTTTTCCCAGTTTTCTCAAATATGCCTAACATTAGCTTTGTGTTAAAGATTCCATTTGTAGCAATATTACTTCTCTTGGACATTTAAAAAACACCCACCATATTTTGAGAAATGTAATTTGTATGCTTAGAAAAAACTTTTGTTTTGTAGTTAATTGAATAAATGTGTACTGAGTGCATGAAATCTTGTTATGCTCAACTTCTCATCTGGGTGCTGCTATGGGAAAAATGCTATTGAATAGTGCTGGCATAGTGCTATTCACAGACCCTCTCTTTTTCTATGTTCAAACTACTTTTTTTTTTTTTTTTGGTTTGGTGCTGAAATAAAATGAAAGAACATGAGTTGAATATTTCATGCTGTGCTGGTATGTATAATTCATGATCAAATTCTTCAAAAAGAAATAGATAAGAAGTACTGAAAGCTATAAATGAAATATTTTTATACTTAACAGAGACACTGAACAAAGATCCTTTAAGTTTTGTCTGCATTGATACCATGAAGAATTATGAAAAATACCAAGCCACTAAGAAAGAATCAAAGACAGACAGGGAATAGAAAAGAGAAGGAATTAAACTGAAAAGTAGATAACTGTCCAAATAAAATGCAGAAAAATAATTTTCTCCAAAGTAACACATGAAAATGTTAGGAAGTTTTGTGACCAGATATTTGAGTCAATTATATACTTTTTAAAATGTTTTGGCCTATAAACTTAATGCAAATGATTACATTTAAAAAATTATATTCCAAGGTATCATTTTAAAAAGTAGACATATAGATAACTGTGGTTATTGTTTTCATTCATTCAATTGTTCCTTTATTTATTGATTCCACAAATCTTGATTGAGTAACCAGCATTTACCTGGCTTTCCAGTAGTTGTTAGGGATAAGGTTTATCAGTGGAGTGATCATAACTTATCATCTAAACTAAGACATTTTTCAGAGTGAAAGGGAAGATGGTCACAGGAAGTTGTGGTAACAGATGAAAAATCTGACTGCTTAGCAAAGAAGGATGTATGAACATTACTTTATAAGACCTTACGGGCTTCATGACATATCTTTGTATACTTGAAAAGGAAGAAAGACCTCTAACGTGCTATGGCAAATTTATCACGTGGGCTTCCACAGTTAAGTGAAGACTGTACAAGATGAAAATAACATGGAGGTCTTGAAAAGTTTTTTTGGAGGAAGAAACTTTAAGCTGAGGGAAGGGTAATACTGGCTAAGTTACAACTGTCTAACTAAAATCAGGTTTCATAAAACACTGAAAACAAAACGGGAGCTCTCAGCCAAGTAAATTATCCTACATAAGAAGAGATTACATAATATCTTCATGAAAACAAGAAGAATTTTGTGTGTCCGTGCACTCAGAATCATATACATGGGTCAGAATGAAGATTTTGAGACCATGTTATGGTCCATTATTTCGCTTCCAAGAAACACAGCCAGCAGCGTCCTTCATGATGCACGGTGCAAGTGTCAGCTCGTTCCACGGATCGCTGTTGCTGGGGTGGGGAGCTTAATTTGTTGCGTGTGCACAGATTTTTCATTTCTTGATTCTTGTGTACCTGAAAATATTCATGGTGACTCATGGAGTCAATAGACAGAAGTGCCTAGGCTGAGTTCCAGATCTGAATTATTATGAAAAAATCTGAAATGACTTAAAATTCTACTGTCCTGATAGAGTTATCCAACTTGGTTAATACCATGAAGTAGAAGGGGCCGCTCCCAATTATAGTTATAGCAGATGGTATAACTATATACTGGAATCATAACTGCGTCATCTTTTATTGAGCTGATGTCTGAAAACAAATTTAAGGGGCTCACACGCATTATTCCCAGCTCACTCCTCATTGTCTGTTTCAGTCAGGCAGTTAAACTAGGGGACAATGTTTTTGCCCTCTTACATACCTGAAGGGATGCTTAGATACTCCTACAAGGGAAGAAATTTTAAACAATACAAGAAAAATGTCTTGTCAGCATCAAAAGCCTCAGGTTATTTTCCAGAATCACAAAATAGCATTTTAATACCTCTCACCAATTATAGTACAAAGACTAAAAGCATATACACACACACAGAGTGATCATGTAAACGCACACATTCACATATCTATATGTGCATATATACCCATATATATCCATCTAATAGTTTAAAGAAAGAGTTCATGTAAAAGAATGCATCTCAAGGTATTCTAAATATTTTTTCCAATACTTATAACTGTTCTATTAATGTTTTCTGTTGATAGTATTTTTGTATCTGAATGAATGAATATAAGTAAAAACAAGCTTAACATTTAGGTTGAGAACTGGTTATTTATTGAGAAATCTATTCTTGTATGGAAGAAAAGTTTAAGGTGCTTCATGGAAGGAAAACAAATTATCATCACAAGAGTTAATTACCATTATTTTTCAACGCATGTAGATGCTTTTGTTAATTGTTTTTTAATATGCTTACCCATACCCACTGACTTTTTATGAAATTCAGTAACTGCAGATGTTAAATTTGGGTTCACTGAAGAGCAGGTTAAATGGCCATAGCTATTTGCATGATTCCATGATCTAAACGGTTTTAATCTTCTTGCCACAAGCTTAAAAATTAGACCTTGCAATTACAGGGAACAGCTTCACTTCCAAGGAAATAACGAGGCTGTCTTCTCTTCACTTATTTTAAACTTTCAGTTTCTAAATCCACATGATGAGTGAAATATCTCATAATTCATACAGTCCAGTTTCCTTCTATTACTCTAATGCCCTGATTTCATTATGAGCTAATAAACGCCCCACCGCCACCACCACCCGCACTTTCCCCTGAAAGTCCATCCTTCCTCTTCCACGGCTGTGCTTGTCCATCAGCCTTGGAGAACCTGCATCACCTGGGACTCTACTTGCTGTTGGTCCCTGCTACTGTCTTGGCATTGACACCCTGTGCAAGAGTATCTAATCCTGCAAAACACTTCACAAATGCTTGTCAATATTTTCATTTATGGTTCTTAGGTCACTATTTCTTTTCTTTTCTTCCAGGGATTTACTATACTTTTTCTTGTAGGAAGATGATTTTAACTTACGCTGACTTAAAGAGAAATTAACAACATGGATTTTGCACTCATTTCTTCTCCATTTCAGCATCACTTAAAAGAGGGCTCCTGAGGGATCATAGCTCATGTGAAAACTTGAAGTTTCCCATACTTGTCCTTGACCAGGCAGGATGTGTCAGTCTTCCCCAGGCTGGGCTTCCCTGCACGCTGTTCTGCGGACAGCTGGCCAATCCTAGCATGCCACTGCCCTGTTATTCTCCCTTGTTGGACATGGCTAGTGGTCATGTATTTTTCTCTAATTTATCACAGTTACCTTTAAATGTTATTAAGCGGTATCTCATATGTCATAAAGAATCTAACAATAGCGCGCGCCATTTCTCCTCTCCTCCCTGTTGTGATATTGTTGTCATAGTTTGACCTTCATATATGTGTATGCCATAAAATCCAATCTATAGTTTTATATTTTCCGGCCAATTACTCTTTAAAAAAATTAAATACTAGAAAAAATATACTTTAATATTGTAACACAGGCTTCAGGGTTCTTTTTTGGGTAGATCTGTATTTTTAGCTACTATACTTTTTCTTCTGTTTGAATGACTTCCCATAACAATTTCTCTAGGGTTGTTTTCTGTATGTCTATAAAATACTTGACATTCATTTTTAATTGATATTTTCAAATGGTATAAAATTTTAGTTTGACTTTATTATTATTATTATTTTTTTTTTGGGGGGGGTATATTAACAATATTGCTCCAAAGGCTTCTGGTCTATATTGTTTCCAATGAGCAGTGTGAAGTCATTTCTTTTAACGTTTTCTTTTCATCACAGTTTTGGCACAATTTGATTATGGTATTACTTTATTTAGTTTTTTTAATGTATGTTATGCTTGGATTCTTTAACCTACTTGGATCTGTATGGTTACACCTTTCATCACATAATGAAAGTTTTTAGGCATTATCCTTTCAAAGTTATATTTTTCTATACCTGTTCTTTTTTCTCTTTCTGGCACTCTGATTATACATGTATTAGATAACTTAAAGTGTCCCATAGCTAAGGATGCTATATGGTATATCTGAAGAATGCTAAGAAAATAGATTTTGAATGTGTTACCACAAATAAGTATGTGAGATCAGGCATACGTTAATTAGCTTGATTTAGTAATTCCAGACGCTATATATATCTATATATATCAAAACATCATGGTACACACCATAAATGTATGTGCAATTAATATTTGACAAGCATAAAAATAAATAACAATATAAATTAAGGTCACAATGACAGAAGCTTGCAGGTTCTAGTTATATTGAAAACCACAGAGGTCATATGTACGAATTTTTTTTTATTTTCAAAAAACAACTGTAATAAGTGAATGCATAAACCTCTTGAGAATACATACATAAAATATTTTTTTAAAAAATGGAGATCATTGTTACAATGAACAATATGTTCAAACAAAGAAAATCCTTATAATTGAACCTTTCCTAACATGTAAATGAGCAAATATTTCATTTATTTTCTAAAAACATACATTTTGAATGGATTTTATTGCTGTGGAAAAGTAATTCAGATCCATGGAAACATTCACAGATTTATTGAGTTTTATAATAATTCCCTGAAGTTTCATATTACAAATAATTTATTATACATACAAAGTATTAGTTTACTGCTACTAATGATAATAACAATAATCATCATCATCATAATAATAATTAACACAGATTAAGCCTTATGTAAGTCTTAGGGACTGGCCATGTGCTGAATGGTGCCTCTTGCTATGAGATAAATATTGTAAAGCAGGGCTAAAAATCAATCTTCAATTATTTACATAATGTATCAAAATCAGTTACTAAAAGCCTTGTGATTGAACATTAGAAGATGGGCTTTTTGACATTATGACATTCTATTTTTCTAGATTATAATTTCTAGTAGTCCAAGGATGCCAGGGAGACTTTCAAGACCTATAAATACCCTGATGGTGTTTGTGAAATTTAATATCATTGTGTAGTTTTCTGGATAGATAAATGTAAATTTTGTCAAGGTTTTAACAAATTTAATGAAGCAAAAAGTTAAAAGTCATATTCAAAGAGTTCGAAGAACAGAGGTTCAGAATACGGAGGCATAGAGGGGCTCTGAAAATCACTGATGTCATCCAGTATGTGCAGAAAAACAGTGGTGACGGACTAAAACTATCACAGAATCTTGGGTGGTGCCTGTGGCTCAATGGGGCAGGGCGCCGGCCCTATATACTGGAGGTGGTGAGTTCAAACCCAGCCCTGGCCAAAAAAACAAAAAACAAAAAAACAAAAAAACCCCCAACTATCACAGAATCTTTAACTTTTAGTGTTTATCATTCAAGAACACTAAGAATATTGTGAAACCAAAACTGGTTGAATAAATTAATTACTTATTCCAAATTCATTGAGTATCATAGACTTATTTGGTTCTGTCAAAGATCATGGAAATGAAAACAAACAGACATGCACGCTAAGATTATATGTAAAACAAAAAGCACAGGTAACAGACGCCAAAACAGACAGATGGGATCATGCAGAACTAAAAAGTTCTGCGCAGAAAAATCTCAGTCAAGTAAATGAAAAAAATACCATGGAATGCGATAAAATATTTGCAAACCATATATGAAATTAATTTTTGAATGTTGAGTAAATCTCACTTGTTCACTGTTTAAAATCACTTTTACAAATTAATGGATCTGGCTTTCTAATATTGTGGTGAAATTATTACTAGGTGGTATGGTGTTATTCTTTCTCTAAGTTTACCCCTAAGTTTATGAAAGATACCAGCCTATTGTTTTCTTTTCTTATATATTTGTCCAGTTTTGGTATGTATTCTTTGTCTGGTTTTGATACCAGTAACACTGGTTTCATTTATGGTGTTTCTTCCCCTGCTGTGTTCAGTGAAAATTACATGAAACTGGTTTCATTCATTATAATTGTCTGATAAATTTTTCAATGAAACCATCTGGGTGTGACAACTTCTTTTGGGGAGATTTTAAAATTATCTATTTCATCATTGTCAATAACTGTTTTCAATGATTTGATCTATTTCTTCTAAGTGGTTGAACTTAAGAAGATACATATGTTTGTAATATTTCTTATCTTTTCTAATGGCTGAGAGAAATATAACAATACTCTATTTCTTTCCTGATAGCAATTATATGTGTCCTGTCTCTCTCATGGACTTACTAGATTTTTATCATGTTTATTGATTTTTTCAAAGAACCAGGGTTATATATATATTTCTCCAACTTTTTCTATTATTTTTTTCTTATTTTCTTACTTCTGCTTGACTATTTCTTGTTCTTCTTTTTTTTCCAACACTTTAAAGTTTTATTTTATTTTAAATTAATGCATAATGATCATACCCATTTATGGAATACAGTATGATATTTTCATACATGTATACATTGTTTAAAGATCAGATCATGGCTATCAGTATATCCATAACCTCACCCATTTATCATTTCTTTGTAATAAGAATAGTCAAAATCTTCTAGCTATTTTGAAATACACATTATTTTTAATTATAGTAACCCTATAATAAAGTAACAGAACTTTTCCCTCTATCTATCTGTAACTTTGTACCCCTTGACAAATCTCTGATCATTCACCACCCACTAAGCTCCCAGATCTCTAGCTACTGTTCTACGCCCTATGAGATCAACTTTTTAGATTCCCAAACTGAGAGAAATCATGTAGGATTTTTTTCTTTCTGTATCCAGCTTACTTCACTGAACAAAATGCCCTCTAGGGTTTATCCACGCTTCTGCAAAATGACAGGATTTCATTCCTTTTTATGGCTGAATAATATTCTTTTGTGAACATATCCCACAATTTTTTTAATCCATTCATCCTTTGATGAACTCTTAGATTAATTCCATACTCCCAGCTGTTGTGACTAGTGCTTAAATAATCATGGATATCTCAGATAGCCCTTTGACATACTGATTTTCTTTGCATACCCAGTGGCAGGATTACTGAATCACATTTTTAATTTTTTAAATATCCCCATGTTATTTTCCATAATGATTATACTAATTTACATTTTCACTACAGGGTGCAGCTAACTTTTGTTATCTTTTATCTTTTTGATAATTGCTTTTTAAACTGGCATAAGGTGGAATATCATTAGAGTTTTGATTTATATTTCCCTGATGATTAGTGATGCTGACAATTTTTCTCATGTACATGTTGGCTATATTGTACATCTTCTTTTAGAAAATCCTAGTCAAGTCTTTTGCCCTTTTGTGTGTGTGTGTGTGTGTGTGTGTGTGTGTGTGTGTGATGGGAAACAGAGTCCCACTTTGTCCGCCTGGGTAGTGCACCATGACATCATAGTTCACAGCAACCTCAAACTCTTGGACTCAAATAATCCTCCTTCCTCAACTGGCTGTGTAGCTGACGCTGCAGGTGCCTGCCACAATACCCACATATGTTTTTTATTTTTAGTACAGACAAGTTCTTGCACTTGCTCAGACTGCTTTGAACTCCTGAGCTTAAGCAATCCACCTGCTTCGGCCTCCCAGAGTGCTAGGATTACAGACGTGAACCACCATGGCCAGCTTTTTGCCCATTTTTAAATTAGATTATTTGGTTTCTTGCTATTAAGTTGTTTGAGTTCCTTATATATTCTGGATATTAACCCCACATCAGGTGTAGAGTTTGCAAATAATTTCTCCCATTCTTTAGGTTGTCTGTTCACTCTCTGGACTGTTTCCTTTGACATGCAAAAGCCTTTTAATTTGATACCAACTTCTTTACCTATTTCAGTCCTAATTGAAGTCTTATCAACAAAACTGCTTGCCAAGACCAATGTCATGAAGCGATTTCCATATGTTTTCTTCTAGTAGTTTCAAAGTTTGGGGTCATACATTTAAGTATGTAATCTACTTTGAGTTGATTTTTGTATGTGGTGAGAAATAGGGGTCTGGTTTCATCTTTGGGCACTTGGAGATCTCATTTCCTAGCACTCAGTATATGTTTTTGGCACGTTTTTGAAAATCAATTAGCTGTAGAAATGGGGATTCATCTCTGGGCTCTCTTGTCTGTCCCCTTGGTCCACATGCTTGTTTTTTATTGCCAGTCCCATGCTCTCTCGGTTTTTATGGCTTTTTAGTGCGCTTCACTCCTGCTTTATTCTTTTTGATAAAGATTACTGTGGCTAATTAATATCTTGTCTGGTTCCATGTGATTCTAAGATTTTGTTCTCTATTTCTTTAAATAATGTCTGTAGTATTTTGACAGGATTGCATTGGATTTACAGATCACTTTGGGTAGGATGGACATTTTTAACAATATTAATTCCATTAGTCTATAAGTACAATATATCTTTCCATTTCTGTGTGTCCTTTATAATTTTTTATTAATATTTTACAGTTTCCTGAAAGAAATTTTTCATCATCTTGGTTAAATATATATCTAGGCATTTTATTTTCTTTGTAGCTATCGTAAATGGATTGCTTTCTTGATTTCTTTTTCATATAGTTCATGTAGAAACTACAAATTTAGTGTGCTGATTTGTACCCTGTAACCATACTGAATTTGTTAATTAGTTCTAACACATTTTGGTGGAATACTTGGGATTTTCCATATATAAAATCATGTTGTTTGCAAACAAACAATATGACTTACTTTTTCCCAATTTGGATCACTTTTATTTATTTTTGTTACCTAATTCGTCTGGCTAAGACAATCAATACTATATGGAAAAGAAGTGGTAAAAATCAGTATCTTTGTCTTAGAGCAAAAGCTGTCAACTTTTACATGTTCAGTATGATGTTACCTGTAGATTTGTCGGATAATGACCTCTATTGCAATGAAGTGCGTACCCTCTACACCTAATTTGTTGAACTTTTTTTTTTTTTTTTTTTAATAAGAGGATGCTGAATTGTGTCAAATGTCTTTTGTGGATCTACTTAAATGATCATATATCCTTCATTCTAGTTTATTAATTTGATAAATTTCTTCATTTCTTTTCTTTTCCTTTTTTTTTTTTAGAGACAGTCTCACTTTGTTGGACTCTGTAGAAGGCTAGAGGGCTGTGATGTCACAACTCACAGCAACCTCCAGCTCTTGGGCTTAGGTGATTCTTCTGCCTCAGCCTCCCAAGTAACTGTGACCACAGGTGCCCACCACATTGCCTAGCCATTTTTTGCTGCAATTTGGTCAGGGCCAGGCTTGAACCTGCCACCCAATATGGGGTGGCACCCTACTCACCCAGCCACAGGCGCCACCCAATTTTTTCTCTCAATAGTGGTGTTTAATACAGTTTTATAGATAGTGTTTTTATTTTGATTCAGTTTTGTGTATTTTTAAACTTTGGTTTGAACTTTCCACTTTGACTCATGGGTTATTTGAAATATGTTAATTTCTATTTTAAAACCATTTTCTATTATCTTTCCATATTCCAGTTGGAGTCTATTACAGATATGATCTCTCTGGTGAGTATTTCCAAGACACTCAAAAAATTGTCTGCTCTGTGTTGTTGCTGGATATTGCTGTACATGTTGGTTACCTCCTGCTGGTTAATTGTGTTCCTCAGATTTTCTACACGTTTCTTGCATTTTTGTCTAGTAGTTTTTTCATTGATGAGAAAGGGAGGTTGAAATCCTCAGTTATAATTGGGGATGTGTCTATTTCTCTTTTCTTCTCTATCAATGTTTGCTTCATGCATTTTGAGGCTTTGCTCTTTGGTTCATACGTATTTATAATTGTTCTGCATCTTTGAACGATTTATCATTTCCTCATTCTGTCATATACCACTTTACCTCTAGAATTTCCTTTGCTCAGAAGTCTGCTTTCTTAAATACTAATATATTTCCTTCTTTGTTTATTCTTTATCAATACCTGCATGGTATATCCTTTTTCTATTCCTTCACTTTTAATCTACCTATGATGTTAAACTTTGTCAGTAGCATATAGGTGGTCATAATTTTCATTCATTCTGATTAGTGTGTTTAGATATCTCTATTCAAAATAATTATTCATGTCTTAATGTTCTTAAACCTTCCATTTTGTTATTTATTTTCTCTGATAATGCCTGCTTTAAATCCTTGTTGGATAACTTCAGTAACTGTCCCGTCTTGGTGACCCCACTGATCACCGCTGCTGCTGTCTAATGGAGCAGAGGCATTTTCTCCCATCCAGGTCACTGGGTGTCTTTCATAGAATGTGGTGGTACCACTATTGGTGTCTCTGAGAGAGAAAGAGAGTGTTGAGCCCACTAACAGAACGATAAATTTTGGACCAAGGTGCTTGCTGTAGCTCTGTCACTCAATCTTTTATCACAGTAAAAAAGGGAGTCTCACACATATTGGAAAATGAAGACTCCCCACTGGCCATTTATTTCTGGTATGGTTCCCCATTTTTTCCTTTGCTAGTTCACCTGATGTCTGGGCTGACTCTCTCGTTCACAGAAGAATTCAGCCTTCTGTTACTCTATTAGGGGTGAGCGAATAGTGCATACGGGCAGCCTTTCTCTCTTTGGTAGAGGTGAAGCATAAGACACCCTGAGGCTCTGCTGTTCTCCCAGTCTTGTGATCCCAAAGCTTTAACATACCACTTTTAAGAGTTCTCCTTTTGTTCTCGTGCACCCTTTTTGAGGTCCATATTTATGCTTAGCAGGAGAGAGTCATGAAATACAGGTCTATACCATTTTGTGCAGACTGGGCCCCTCTACATATTTTAATGCTCATGATGAGATCAGTTTTAAATAATTCTGTGAATTAATTTGTGTACATATATATTTATCTATTCTTATTTAGTATTTTTTTCTTACTGATTCATAAGAAATCTTATTTATTGAGGATAGTAACCCTTTGTTCTTCATACAATATCAAATCTGCATTAACACTTAAGGTCGTCTTCTGCATAATTTTCCCTTTTGCATTCAGACATTCAAACTTTTATGCAATCAGATCTCTTTTATGAATATTGAATTAGCTTTGCCTGCAGAAAAATATTCAAAATGACTACTTATTTATTCCCTTATATATTCTCATTTTAGTTTTACAATTGTGCTAAAATTTGAACTTGAATCTTGCAAGTATTTTGGTATATAACTGGTTATAAAAATTTAGTTTTATTAATGTATGGCCTTTTAAAAATATATTTACCTCATAAACTATTTCTTTCAAGGTTCTTAAGTTTGTACACTAATAATTTTAAACATGTGTAATGTATATTCTATATCTGAGGATTCTTCATCAATTACTTAATGAGATCATGGACCTTCTGCTCAATCCTGATTCACTGCCACCACATTTTATTAGTAAAACTAGCAGTAGAATAAATTAAACCTTCCAAGATGCATCCATAAGTCTACTACTAAGGCGAGGGCATTATTAGTACTGGTATAATGAATGTGTGGGGATTCAAGACACATGCAAATAAAAATCAGAAGATGCATGTTCAAATTCACACTAAAACTAACACACAGCCTTCAGAATGGGAGAAGATATTTGCATGCTATAAATCTGACTAAGGGCTTATAACTAGTATCTATAGAGAATTCAATTAATCAACAAGAAAAGAGTTAAACAACCCCATTTATAAATAGACAGAAACTTGAACAGAAAATTCTCTAAATATAGCAGAAAATAGAATAGCCAACAGACATATGAAAAAATGCTCATTGTCCCTAATCATCACATAAATGCAGATCAAAACCACTCTGAGAAATCACCTAATTCCAGTAAGATTAGCTCACATTGGAAAGTCCCCAAACTGCAGGTACTGGCATAGACGTGGAGAGAAGGGAACACTTTTGCACTGCTGGTGGGATTACAAACTAATTCAACCTCTATGGAAAGAAGTATGGAGAATTCTCAAAGAACAAAAAGTCAACCTTCCATTTGATCCCACCATCCCATTACTAGGTATCTACTGAGGAGGAAAAGAAAAAATTTTACCACAAGGTCATTTACACCAGAATGTTTATTGTAGTTCAATTCACAACTGCCAAGGCATGGAAGAAACCCAAGTGCCCATCAACCTGTGGATGCATTAACAAACTGTGGTATGTGTACACCATGGAATACTTATTCAGCCATAAGAAAAGATGGAGATCTGACATCTTTTTTTGTTTACCAGAATGGAGTTGAAACACAGTCTTTTTAGTAAAGTATCTCAAAAATGGAAAACAAAATGTATCCAATGTACTCAGTACTAATATGAAAGTAGTATATAAACAACTATATGCACACTTGAAAGAAAAAAACACAAATACAGTCTAACGGGGAGCTGGGAGAAGGGAGGGTGATCAGTGGGATTGCACCTAATATGCAAAATGTGAGGGTGAAGGGTTCAACTACAATTTGAACTGTATCTTAGAAATGGAAACAATGTAATGTAAAAATTTGTTAACCTCATATTAATCTGAAATAAAAAAAAAAACACTGAATAATGTTATTAATATATTGCTTAAACCTTAAACATATTTTATTTGAGAAACACATATATAATTTCAAAAGTTAAAATAGTTTATCATTTTGATATTATTATTACAGGTATAACAATTTATAGTTTCTCTGGTTAGTGACAAAATGCAGAAAAATTTGTTTTGATTTCTCTGATTTAAATAACATCCCCACTTTACCTATTTCATAACTCCAAAATGCAGAACAGTTTATAAAGTTGTAAATGTGCTTGCTGATATTCAGTAAACATATTCAAAATCATGTTTATTTTTGCAATGATGGTTAAAGTCTTCCAAAATTAGAACAAAAATTAGGATAAACAACTGTTCAATTGGAATATAGACAGATGGTCAGTGAATGTTTTGTTCAATTCTAAGCCATCCATGAAAATATGTTCACCTTTAATTTTTTAACCAAGGCAGAGCTAAATCTGAAATTCCAGATTCTATTTTTTTAAGCCAGTATTTTCTAAACATCTTCACAGATTTTAAAATTAACATTTTAATTTTCACCATCAGAAGTTTTTCTTCACCCTAAAAAAATAATATAATAATTTTATTTTTTTGCAAAAAGCTTTACAACAATAAGGTAGTAGCTTTTTAGAAAATTAATTCCCATCACTTGGACCCCTCATGTAAAGCAGTGACAAACTAGATGTAATAGAACCAAAACAAAATGACAAATAATTAGGAATCAAATAGAACATAATTGACAGGGTAAATCCAATTGGATTAAAAGATTTATTTGCCTCACTAATTACCATAGCTCACTGAACAGTTACCATCATCTGTTTTATATCCATTTGGGTGGTGGTTGTTTTACAAACTAGATTAAAATCATCATCACACTACCTGTACAAAAGGGCCGAAGGAAAGGAGCAGAGAAAGGGGGTGGTATCCCAAGGGAAGAAAAGACGAATGGCAGCCCCTGTGGCCTGTCTGAATTCACCTGCTCCAACCCTGCATGCTTGGCAAGAGTACAAATAAGGCCCGGCGGTAGATTCTAAGAATTCTCTAATACTCAGTTTTTAGGTGTTTCCTTTCCAGGTACTTTTAGAAGGAAAATAAATAAAGATCCCTGAGAAGCCATAGAAGTTATCCCCACAGGTGATATTATCTCGCTCTGTACATATCTCGGGACATTAGAGACAATCAAATGAATGGTGTTTTCTTTAATAATTTTTATTACATAATAAGATCTACTTAGAGATGCATCATCTTTAACCAAAATTCATTTTCTGATACAAATTTTTGCATAAACTCTTAAAGTCTCTCAAAGCAAACGATCTCCAGGCTGCTCTGGACTCTTTGCTGCATTATGAGCAACATCAAGTTCTTTCCTGAAACAAAATCTTGATATTTTTTCTGTTGGCAACTTAGTTCTACAAATATTTGGGATATTACTCCTCTAAATACGTAGGGTAGTTGGACATACTATTCATACCTCCTTCTGTAAGTCTCAGAAGCATACGTTCTCAGTGGAAGCAGAAATTGGAGAGAGACTTGCAATGTAGACTCTTGCCAGAGACTCCGTGTTGGAGCAGGTGAATTCACACAGGCCACAAGGGCTGCCATTCATTTTTTCTTTCCTTGGGATGCCACCCCAGTCTCTGCTCCTTTCCTCCTCCCACCATCTTCTCCTCTTTCTCTCCCTTCTATCTTCTTTCTCATGTCTTCCTCCCACTCTCTTACCTTTCCTCTAATAGAAAATAAACATATACTTTTATTAAAAAAAAAAACAAAACACGTTTCAGTGTTAGGAAATTATTACAACGATGACCTGTTTCTTATACAATATGCCTTAAATTGTCTCTGTGGCTTATATTGTCATGGATATACTTCTGTTTAAACTTCATTCTTAAAACTCTTAATATGTGATTTTAATATTCCATATGACACAGTTCCTTGAGAAACATTTTTTATTTAAAAAACTCTCCAATTCAAATTATATAGATTTTATCTAAAATGTTTGCATTATATGTTGTGTCATGATTTAAAAATAGAATGAAGTGATGTCTGTCTGGATAATTATAGTTTTGAGTGCTGCTAGTACCACATAACTAAATGCTTTCCTACTTTTGCTTTGTCTTCCAGTGTGCTCCAATTTGCTGCAAAATTGAAGTAATTAAAATGTAGGTGATAGAAAAATTTTTATCTTACTGAAAATATATGGTAAATAAATCATGGCTAAACTAAAATGATTCATACGTGACAAAAGGGCTATAAAATTAAGTAGATGGATGGTGTGAGCCACAGCACGATACATTCTGTTTACATGATTTACGGCATTTGAAGGAAAATTAGCATTTTGCAAAGGTAGTGATCATGAAAAGGTTATACATGTCCCCCCCCACCCCCGGCCTTGGAGACAATGATGAAATGTTTCTCTTTTATTACCTAAAACATCAGATGTTAGAATGCGTTTATATGAGTCTACTACTAGTCCTGCTAAGGCTTAGGAATAGCCAAAGGGCCTAATGTTTTTATTACTCTCAAGCATAATTAAATGCTAGACACATTTTTTTATACAAAAATTAGAAAGCAATATAAATTTCACTTTATCAGTCAAAAATAAATAAAAGTTTATACTCTTCGAGAAAGCAACGTCTGTATAAAAATCAGAGTACATTAACAGAAATGCTTAAAGAAAGATTATTCATCTGGTATATTTCTTTTTATTCAAATATCCTTTTTTAATTTAAAGTATATATTGTTACATGATAGGCCTAATGGTAACAGAAAAAAAAAAAAAGATTTTTTTATTCATGTTTACTGTTTTCCATTTTCAGCCATTATATAAAAACCATTTGAGCTCATTTTCTTGTAGTTTTCCAAGTACAAGACCATGTTGATCATAGATGCAATAGGAGGCCAACTTCACGTGCAAATAGAAGCATGTGGTGGGTCTCACACAGCCCACATTCCTATGCTGGTGGGCAGATAGAAAGTGGTGCTGCACTGAGCCAGGACTGTAGATTGTCTGATGCAACACAGGCTTACTCACCTATGACTTCTGCCATTTATGGACTCTGCTTATGTCATAGCACTTCTCTAAACTTAGTTTTCTCATCCCTAAGTGGAATTAATAGTGTAGTATTGCAATATTGTGAGATAATATATGCACTGAGCTGGATCCATAGTGCAGGAGGTAATTTATAAATGCTCATTGAATGTCCATATTTCCTATCTTTAGCGTTAGGAAACATTTATACTATATAAACTATGATGCTGCTGTACTAAAATTAGAAGAAAATCCTCCATTTTTCAGGCAAAAGTAGATCTAGTTTCTTTATAGAAACTAGTGGAAACTATGGGAAAGTCACAATGAAGACGGAATAGTGTGGGATGAGATAGCAGATTTGTGTTGATTTTATAGGACATGATCTGGAATCAAATGTTTACCAATTGTAATACCTGGTAAGTATATGAACTTAAAGAAAACATGAGAGTTTTCTGATTCCATATACCCTGGGTGTCTTAGCTCTTCACATGGGGTGGGAGTCCAAAGTGATGCTGTCTTATGGGGATCCACAATAAGATTTTGGGCATGAGTGTCATTCCATGTGTTGGCTTTTGGAATTTCAAAATGTCAAGAAACTGGTTTAACCTACTGCTTAGAAAAATAACTGATCACAATCAACTCATGTCTTTCAGGTTTAGAATTTCAGATATGGAAATGACAGAAATAGAAAAGATAGGAAGCTATAGTCCAGGGGTGGTGAACAAGTTCGACACAAAGAGCCCAAATTTTAAACTGTGAGAGTCAGAGAGCCACACCACGCAGTGACCTGCCAAAACAGACACTCACACAAAAGCATATAATTTTAACAATAATATATTAAACACATAATATAACATGCTCAGTCAGGTGTCTTTTGTTACCTTGTTGGAGTGATGGGATGATAATCTCAGTGGGATTTCTGGCATCTTTTGTTTTCAGTAATCTTCTGCAAATCAGGTTTGTATTCAGTTGTAGCCACTCGGAGCAGTTCCTTTACATGAGTGTCAGTCAGA
>CAUYPK010072840.1:0-28521 GCA_963574355.1 Loris lydekkerianus | reverse complement strand
TTGAAGATTCTTGTTCTTCAAACTTTGGGAAATTTTGAGTTCTTTATTGGAATATTTTATTCTCTTTGTTTCCTTTTTCAGGAACTCCTATAAAATGTTTGAGATCTTGATCCTTTATATATCTTTTCTCTCACATTATCTATTTTTATCATCAGTATTTCAGTTAATATATACATGTATATAATTTATTTATCATCATAAATTTAATACTCACCATTATTGCTTCATGACACATGTTCTCAGATCAACATGGATAAAGACCATTCAAATAAACTCATCTTGTCTTTTTGGCTTAATAAAAAAAAAAAAAATAAAAAAAATAAAAAAAAAAAAAATAATAGTTTTGCTCTCTCTTCTTTTAAAATTTCTTTAATCTTACTTTTCTTGATGATATCCTATAATCTCCCTAAGCCTTCTTCATTCTTTTTTATTCTTTTTACTTTTGGCTTCTCTGACTGAATGATATCAAATTTCCTAACTTCAGATTCTTTCTTCTGCAAGGTTAAGTCATCTATTAAAGATTTCTACTGATACTTTTCAGTTAAATCATTGTATTATTTATCTCTAGAATTTTCATTTGGTTTTGTAATTGTTTCTATTTCTTTTTCCAAGTTCTCATTGTGTTCATGAATTGTTTCCAAAATTAATTTGATTTTCTATTCATGTTTTTTGATAGTTTCTTTAAGATTATCCTTCTGAATTCTTTGTCAGTCATTTCATAGGTCTCCAGTTCTTTAGGTATCATTATTGTAGATTTATTACTTTCTTTTGATGATGTCCTATTTCCCAGATTCTCATAATCTTTGTGTCCATGCATTGATGCCTGTACATTTGAACAAACAGTCACCTCTACTGATCTTTGCAGATGTGGTGGTAATAGACCTTCACTATTAAGTGTAGCCTAGAATTATAGATGGGGAAGCTGGTACTAACCCCATGTAAGAAGAACTTTTTGTCATGTTGTCATGTTTTCTGGTTGAGCTTGGCTGCTACCTGTGCTCTGAGGTCAAATGGAGCTGTTGTTTATGCTCTGTTGTCCAGTGAAATCACTGGCTGGACTCTGTGGTCAGGCAGTGCTGCTGTCTGGGCTCTGAGATTGCCTCTGATTGTCAAGGTTGCAGATCATTTTACCTGGCTGGTGCTACTATTGTTTAGAATATGTAGTTAGGCAGTGCCACACACTGGGATTCAATAAAAGATGAGCTCCCTGTGGCTGCTACTCAGCCACTCAGCCTGGCAAGGGCAGAGGCTATGTTCCACTCATATGTATGGACTTGGTTTTGCTTTGGATCTAGGGTAGCCTCAAGCAGAGCTCTGAGGCTTGGTTGGGTTGCTACTTGGTTGCTGGAGCTGGGTGAGGCCACCTACTCCCACTCCAGATAATTGTTGATCTGCACTTGCTTTCTGGCCTAGAGACACCTCAAGTACAGCAATAGGAACTTACTGGTCACCATGCTTGGAAATTTTTAGTTACAACATTTAATGATTGAAAAGTCAGAATTAAAGTGATTTATTATTTTTTCTAAGAACATTTTCTCTATATTTCCCTAATTTCTAGAAATGCATTGGCATAAGCAGATTTTAAATAAGTGATAATTGTATTTAATGGAATGGTACTTTTATGATCTTTGACACATGGAAAATTATAATGAAGGGCAGTAAAGATGTCTCTTTTATAGTGCTCTAGAAGCAGAAGTGTCCAACCTATTTTTTTTTTTTTTTTTCTGCCAAGCATTGGAAGAAGAATTGTCTTGGGCCACACATTGAAAATGCTAATGCTGGCAAAAGCTGATGAGCGAAAAATAGGTCCATGCATGATTTTCACAATATCCAACATCATAGCTAAGCAAAATTGGCCTCAAAATAATGTGCATGTGACCTCAGTCCTCAGGTTGGGCACCTCTGGTCTACAGCAAGAAGATTTGGGTTTCATAAACACTGCTGTGACCACTTATTATTTGGATATGTGCCCCGGATAATGTTTCCATTGGTGGTTTAAGACAGTCTCACTCATGCCACATTCATTTGCCACAGTGCTGACGTGGCTGCTCACTTGTTTCTGAGACCTGTGTTCCATGGAATTTTTGCACCTAGACCCACCACTTCTTTTATTTTTGACATGGTTCTTATGACTGGCACCTGTTGGCATTCTGTGAGCCTAATATACGATGGAGAACTGATGAGCATGCTGAGATTGTCTAAACTTCAAATTTAACATGTTTCTAAATAAGGAAGATATAAATATAACTTAGGTTATATATATATTTTTTTAATTTTCCAAGGTTGATACATCAGACCATTTCATTATTCTCACCATGAGCATTTCAGAACACTCAGGGTCCTGGACAGCTTCCTAGCACCTGTTCAATACAATAATCCACATGCTATCTATTCACTACTAAAAACAGAGGACCTACTTTCTTCCTTGTTATGAGAAGAATATTAATGCAGCCTACAATGGTTTTAGCTTTGGAGCAGCCCCATTATATGGTTGATTTATTCTGAGTTGGCAGGCGGGTATTTTTTCACAAGAACTAAAATTCAGCCTGCTATATCTCTTTTGTGCTTACAGAGTAGAATTTGTAACTCATAATTATTAAATCTTAATTTGTTGATTTTAGCACATCATTTTATGTGTCAAGATATTGGAATTCTGATTTTGAATTCTAACATATTAACCATCCCACCCAGCTATATGAGGCTTATAGACAAGATAAGCATGTGCAATAGGTGCTTACTCAAGTGCCTTGTAAAACTACGGAACAGGCTGGCAAAAAGGGCAGTGATCCTTCTCGCCACTTCTGGTCCATTGATCCACAACTTGTGTGTACTGCTGCTCATTTAACTAAGAAGGTACCTGGTTAACTAAGGAGGTACTTGGTTAACTGAGAGTGTCCTATCATTCAGCCCATGTCTATCTTTTGTTTCACAAAGAGATCATGAAAGTATTTTCCAAATGACTCACCTTAGTGAAGATATATTGTCTGCTGTATTCCCCTGAGTCTCTGATCTACCCATTCAACCATGAAGGAAAACAATATTACTTTAATATGATTGTTGTTAGTAAATATGAGCTGGATGATATTAACCATAATTTCATTTCCTAAGGGTTCATAAACCGTCTGTTAAATAATTAATTTAATACTTTCACTAGAGATTCAAATCTATCTCATCATCATTAATTTCTGTTAAAAGTACTCTTTTCCCATTATAAGATAAATATTGGTGAAAAATTTATGTATGAATATTTTCAGTGGATAGTTGATAGTTGACAAGAGATTGTGCCACTATACTTACCAAGAAAGAGCAACAAAGTTAACAGAAAAACAAAGGGCATATGCAGGGAATGATGAGGGTGCAGCATGGTGGGAGCAGAGGGCTCTTGAGTAGTATAATTAGACAGTTAGATTAGGGTGGGGTATAGTGACTTGTGCCTGTAATCCTAGCACTCTGGGAGAACAAGGCAGGGGAATCCCTTGAGTACAGGAGTTTGAGATTAGCCTGAGCAAGAGCAAGATCTCATCTCCACAAGTTAGATTAGAATTAAGGCTTATGGGTTGATCATGTGAGATAATCTTCTGGGACCCTCTTGATGTATTTGACTTTTACAAGTGTGAGTCTTGATCCATGGATCTAGCACTGGGAACAGAAAAAAAAGGTGGCAAATGCTAATAATATTTTCATAAAATAAAAAGATTAAAAGCTTTGGGGGTGTGTAAAAAAGATGACTATAATATTTTGGCTATTTCTGCCTCAAAATATATTCACAGTGTTTGTCAATTTACCATTCATCATTTACCAAAGAAAGTAGAAGTTAATTCAATCAGGACTGGGAGAGAGGTAATATATATAGATCCAGACTCATGAATCCATAATGTATGTTAAAATGGACAAAAAGCCCTGAAGTCTGTCAGGGAGGATAGGACTAGAAATGAGGATCCTGGGAGTCCTCTTAGATTAGCAAGCCCAGCTAGGAGCCCCATGGTATTGCCCAACTCTAAGCAACACCATTCTGACAGAATAATATAATGTGCATGATGCTCCTGGGAGCAGCTGTGTTGACTAGTAGTACAAGAGCTCGTGGAGGTTGTAATATAATATTGTCATAACTGCCCCTAGTAGTTAAGAATAACTTTATTCTTCTCTTTGCTTTACACATACCTTTAAAGTCTTTTTTAGTAACCAGCCACAGTGGCTCACACCTGTAATCCTAGCACTCTGGGAGGCTGAGGCAGGTGGATTGCCTGAGCTCAGGAGTTTGAACAAGAGTGGGACCCTGTCTCTACTAAAAATGGAAAATACTGAGGCAAGAGGATTGCTTGAGACCAAGAGTTTGAGGTTGCTATGAGATAGGATGCTACAGAACTCTGCCAAGGGCGATAAAGTAAGACTCTGTCTCAAAAAAAAAAAAAAAAAAGTCCATTTTAATGTCTTCAGCCTTTTTATTTTTATTTTTTTGGTATGAGTCAGTTTTTTGTTTTTTTTTCTAGGATGTATTGACACTATTCATGCAGATTCACACTGGTGGATGATCTTCTTTCCACATTTTGTTTATAAGTGCTTCACATATGAACAAAATAGTTCCCTAGGCAGTTACATTAGCCTCTCTTGTTCCTACTTAATCATCTGTAATTATACTGTATGAAAGTTTCCCATCATCTTTGCCATAAATGGTTAACTTCTTTCCTTTGATGTTTCCTTTGAGTTTCCATGTCATAAACTCTTAAGATACACCCTAAACCATCCTTATCTTTTTATGAAAAAAAACATCAATTCTCCCCATGTTTCCCAGTGACTCAACTGAGGTCTCAAAGACACTCTGCATCCTCTCTCTGTAACTGTCTTGTGTGATTTACCACACACTTCCCCCTTTATATTCTGATTTTCACAGGCTAGTACTGTGTTTTCTAAAGTTTTCTAAAGTTTTCTCTCTGAACCACAACCACTCCTAACACTGGCCAAGCTTTCAAACTTCCATTGGAAATGTTCTTGATCCATGAGTTCACTTAACAAATATCTGACCTTGTATGTTGCCACCTCTTGTCCTTTTGTTAACTTCCTACCCCTCTCTGACAAGTCTGGTCATTCTCTCAGGGTCCTGGCCAAACTATTGGACAACAGGAACCACAGCAGAGACTTGAAATAGGGGAATCCCTGCTTCTACCAGTTTGCAGGCAAAGAGGAAGGGAAATTCCTCAATCAGAACATGAAATTCAGAACCAGAAAATACTAGGTTGATTTTCAGGGCCCCCACTTACCAGCTTTGTCAGATGGAGAAAAACCACTCAAACTCCAGAGCCTCTGTTTTCTCATCTATACAATGGAAGAAATAGAATCCACAAAAACCTAGACAGAGAACCCTTTGGATGATCATCTGCAATGACACATGAGAAAGAATTCTGTAATCCATCCAGATGAAAGATTCTTATTATTTTGTTGTTTCTTTTTTTGTTTGTTTTATCTCTTTTCTTTCAACTACAATGGTAAGAGAGAAGCTCCTAGTACTCTCAGTTGGAAACTGGAAGCATATGTGCCGTAGAAACATTGTTATATGTGGAGTTTAGGGGGTCTGCGATTACTGGTGCAGTAGTGATCATTCAACCAAGGTGACTATAATAGTCTTTGCTGAAGCTTACATAAGCTTCCGTACCTCGCTACCAGTCCTCTCTAAAATGTCTGATTATGTGACTGTCCTCCCTAAAAACTTTTCTTTCAATCAGACATTCATTTAGTCACTCATCATTTATTTTCAAAGAGCTTACTATTGCCCTCCCACTTGTTAAATTCGAGAAATACAGAGATCAAACACATTGTCAATCATTGGCCTTTTCACCTTGGCCTTGTTTCCTATGTACATACTTTGCTTCAAATATTCCTAAAATGGCAGCCAATTCCCATCAACTGATTGATTCCTACAAAATTTTCCAAGCTCTGATTAGACTTGAGGGAGCATCCCTGCATCCTGCAAGCTGAGATAGGGTGCCCGGGTGCTCTCTACTCATTCTGTACATGGTGCCATAGAGTGGCTTACCAGTCAGGGCCCACATGCCTGGGCTGAGAGCTGGCTGAGGGAAGGGACCTGTGTGTATCTCTATCTCTGTGTCAGGGCCAGCTAGATGCCTTGACACAAAGGCTACTCTCAATAACAAAGAAGGAGATACATAAACACCTAATTAGTACAGTAGGGCTCTGCACAACAGTGGTTTGGGCTCACTGCTCTGGGAGCATGACATGACCAGTTCTGCCCGGAGAGGCACAGTGACTTCTTACCTTAGGAGCCAGCTCTTGAGTTGGAGCTGGAGATTCAGCAGTCATCTACCCAGTGGAAAAAAGCAGTGGGAAACATGTGCAAATTCAGGGATCAGGAGCAAGAATGGTTACTTAGAGAATGGCCAGTGGGTAGATTGGCAGACCACGAAGGGAGACCAAGGAGGATTGCAAGACCAGACAGTGAAGAATTTGAGACTTTCTCCCAAAGACAAGAGGGAGACACTGATGTGTGTTAAGTATGGGAAAGATGGATTCATAATTATATTTAGTTCTCTCTTGACTTCAGGTCTGCTGTGAGTTTGTGAATTAAATAATTTTATCAGTCTTTAGTCATTCTTTATAATATTTATGTGCACCTTTTTCTTTTTTACTTAATATCTTTTATCTAAAATTTATTATTTTATTAGTTAGCTTTATTTAAAGAGGAAATTTTATATATTATCCTTATACATTGAAATTTGTCAATTTCTAAGAAAAAAGTACACACGTGCACAGAGATAAGCATTAAAAAAAAAAACAAAAAACTAATTTGGATTTCAGCCCTTAGAACATTACAAGCTTTCTAGAATATTCTCAGGGACTTGAGCCATGTTCTGAGAAATACTAGGCTATCTCTTTGTTATATGTAGAGTTCCTTCATTTCTATATATAATGTATTAGAAAATGCTTCTTGGCTGGGTATGGTGGCTTCCTCCTGTAATTATGCTCTTTATGAGGCAGAGACAGAAGAATCATTTGAGATTGGGAGTTCAAGACCAGTCTGGGCAACATAGTGAAACCACATCTCTACAAAATATATATATATAAAAAAAAAAAAAATTAGCCAGGCATGGTGGCACCTGCCTATAGTCCCAAATATGTGGGAAGCTGAGGCAGGAAGATTGCTTGAGTCGAGGAGTTTGAGATTGTGGTAAGCTATGATGTCATCACTGCACTCTAGCCCAGAGTGAAACCCTGTTTCAAGTAAAAGAAAAAAGAAAAAGAAACAAGTAAATACCTCTTCTTTCATATAAGAATCTTACAAATGTATTTTTTTTTAAATACAATATCTTCAGAGATTATGGGATTCCTGAATCTGAGACTGATCTTCCTCTTCCTGGCTCACATTTGTAAAGTTTTTCTATAGATATGATTCATAACATTCTTCTTTAATAAAAATTCTCTGATTAAAGAAAGTTGTCTAATTTTTTTATCTCTTGCATTAGAATGGAAGACTCTCTGAACAAAGGAGAAACCCACTGGTAGTGGATGAAGTTTATGACTATCACGAAGGCACATACGTGTGTGATTACACTCAGTCGGATAATGCAAGTGTATGGACAGTCAGATCTGTTGTTCAAGTGGTAACCATTGGTAAGTGAGATTTTTGTCTCAAGATTTGAGATCTTAACTTAATTTGGCCAAATTAAAATTATTTTCATTCGGCTTAGTAATTTTTTCCTTTCAGAAACAAAAAAAAGAATAGTCATATACTTGCTGTTGTGAAAAGCCTTGATTGTGAACAAACATCCATTTTCCCACCAACCCGGTTCCCATCCCCCAAGGAAGGCTTAGTTCTGAATTATGTTCAAGTATCACAGGTTGGGAATGTTTATGAGTTGGTCTCTGGTTTGCTTTTGTAATGAATCAAAAATATATTAAATATTTTACACACAGAAATATTAAGTCACATTCACATATCTGGCTCCATTAACCATGTTAATGGTTTTCCACATGCTTAAAATCCATTTTTTTTTTGTTTGTTTCTTTAAAAAAACAAAACATTACAAATACAGTTTGAAGTCTGTGCCTCAGCCCTTTCCTTTCCCTTTCTGTGCCTGTGTAATCACATCTTATAGTTTACGTCTTTCTCATTTATGTTTTTATGTCTTTTCTATATATGTATGTATCCACTGATAAGATGTTTTGTTATGAAATGTGGTTTTTATCACAAGCACATGCATCATTTTGTCAACTGACGCCCCCATCAGCAATGAGCAGATTTCTGTTATTCTCAAATGATGATTGGTATTATCATCATTTGAGAATCAGAGTTTTTGATTGGCATTAATTACATCGGGTTTCTTTTTTTTGTTTTCTCCCAATTAACACTAATTGGGAGACTAATAATTGCTTGAATGTCTTCTCATGTGTCTATTGGCACATTGGATCTTTTCCTCTGTGGCTTATCTAAGGACCTTTCCCTGAGGTCGTTCTACAAATATCAGCATCAATACACTATATAAAGTGATTAACTTAACCATGGCTTATACAGTTAAAACATAATGTAGCCAGACATTCATGTTTCCTATCAAAGAACTACTGACTGGTTGACTTAGCTCTTCATAAAGATATATATATATTTTTTAATTTTATTTTTTGGAAGGGGGAGACAGAGTGTCACTCTGTTGCTCCAGGCTAAAGTGCCATGGCCTCATCATACCTCACCTCAACCTCAACTCCTGGGCTCAAGTGATCTTCTTACCTCAACCTCCCAAGTAGCTGGGACTACAGGGATGTATCACCATGCCCGGATAATTTTTCTATTTTTTAGTAGAGACAGGGGCTCTTATTTGGGTTGGTCTGAAACTCCTGAGCTTAAGCAATCCACCTGCTTAGGCCTCCCAGAGTGCTAGGATTGCAGGTGTGAGCCACTGCACTCAGATTCTTAGGAAAGATATTAATCATTTTTACCTGCTCTTTGATTATAGCATACAAACCACATGGAACACCCTAAGACCAAGTTACATAGTCCTGCCTACTTCCTGACCTTTTCACCCACAAGTAATTCAGATTAGCTTTATTTTATTTTAGATTTCATACGTATTAGATTTAATTTTATATTAGGCTGCTCCTTGAAAGAGAAGTTAGAATGTGAATTCTCCACTTGCACACCGGTCCCTTGTCCCCTCCAAGTGATGGGTAATTGTTCTTTTACTCAGCTACCACTCAGCCCTTCCAATTCTCAGTAGCATAATCGACTTCTCACTCACATAAAAAATGCCTTGCATCATCTATCACATCTATTTCAATCAAGCTTTCTCTGTCCCCATTCCTGTCTTCTTCCTCTATGTATTCATTCTTACGCACATTCATTCCCCACAAATCTTTGTTGCATGTCTAATACCTATCAGGCTTAGAGCTAGAGCTAATGATGTAAGAATGAGAAGCTGATCTCTTCATCTGGCCTTTGAGAAATTACTGTTTGGGGGAGCAAGCCAGGTAGGAAGCAGGCTACGCTGATAAAGTGCAGTGGGAGACAGGTGAGAGCCCCCAAGTCCAAGTGAGAACAATGAGCTAAGTGAAGGTGGAAAGCTGCCATTCCAGGATGAGGGAGCAGCACAGCTGTTGCCCAAGAAGTGAAAGGGAGCACAGTGTCAGGAACGGGAAGGTCATTTGAGGGTGAGGGTCTGGAAGGGGACTGACATCATACTGTTCTAATAAGTTTGGACTGTATCCAGGAACAGTGGGGTGACGGTGAAGTTATAAGTGGGAAGTATCATGAATAGATTTGTATTTGAGGCAGATCACTCTGTGTACTGTGCAGAAAATGAGTTTGAAGAGGCAGGATGGAGACAGGGAGAGGAGTCAGGAGGCTGCTGTGGTCAAGCAGACAGTTGCTGACAGGGACCTAAACTAGGGAGAGATGGGGCATAGAGTGAAGTGGACAAACCTGAGAAACAGGAGGCACATCTGGAAGAACCTGGCGACTGAGAGCGAGGAAGAAGGAAGGAGTGGCCAAGGATAAGTGCCAGGCTTTGAGTAAGGCAGTGGGGCAGACTCTGCAATGTCCTGAGAGAGGGAGCCCGGTAGTGCAGAGGCTACAGAGAGCACAGGGCTAGGTCACAGCAGGTGTGGGTCCAATTCTTCAGAGGTGTCTCTGGGTGCTCTGTGGATAGGTGTAGAGAGGTGATGAGTCAACAGTAAGTGATGATGGATTTTGTGCAGAAGATAGGAGAAAGAGAGAAATTAAGAAGGCTTTAGTTTCTTGGCCTGGATAAGTTGAGATGTGCCATTTAATAAAACTGACAATGCTGAAGAAAAAGAAGGTCTGAGGAGGAAAGTAAGTATGAGGCTTGGAAGGACCTGCGGTCATCCAACTCAACTAGGTATTTGGCTAAAGCAGCCTGCAGAAGTTCTGGTTAGAAGCAAGAATTTGAGATTGGCCAAGTTTCTCATGACAGCTAAAGGCAAGGAACTGAACGAGATTACCTGGGAAGTGAGGATAGGGACAGGAGAATCTAGGACCAGACCAGGCCCTGGAGTGCTCCAGCACTTGGTAAAGTCGGGGAGAGGAGGAGGATCCACAGAGGAGTCAGAAATGAGTCTGAGAACACATATTGGTGAGCCTGTCAGTGGAAAGATAAGGAGAAGAGCAGGGGAGGAAGTGAGATTGATGCAGGAGACAGATAACTGCCTCTGCCACAGGTCCCTGGAAAGAAGAGGCCTAGAGAGTGAATTGCAGGGGGAGAGGCAGGAAGAATGGAAAGAGCAGAAGGAGGGAACTGAGAAGAGCCCTGAAGTGCAAAAGAGGCCCAGGAGAGGGGTGCCCACGGGACACAGAGAAGTAAGCACAGAGACTGAAGAAAAGGACAGGAACATGGGTTTTAAAAGAAGAGAGAGTCTGGAAGAGAGCATGACAAACAGTCCCAAGGCTGTTGAGAGGTAAAGTAGATTAAAAGCTCAACTGTGCCCCATGCATGTAGGTCCAAAGATGTCACTGGTGACTTTGGCCATAGCAGTTTCAGCAGAATGATGGGAACAGAAATGAGATTCCATGGCAGGTGAGGGATGGAGGAAATGAGCACATGGAACTCTTTTGAAGAACTTGGCTTAGAAGGAAGGAGAATGGATGAGGCACAGGGTGTTTCTTTTTTTTTAAGACAATAAGAGTGAGCATTTTGGACACTGATAAATGTTGATGGGAAGAATAAGAGAGAGAGAGAAAGAGAACTCAAGACACAAAACAGAGACGGTGTAAATGAAAGAAGGTCCCTGAGCAGTAAGAGTGGACAATGTGGAGAGCAAAGCTTTGAATTATGCTTTTTCAGGAGATGAGACATAATCTGGAGAAAGTTTGATAGTGGAGGCATATTGAAAGTTTGTGGGTGGCAGGAGAATGAAGGATAAAATTATTAACTAAGATCTGGATTCTCCTTTATTGTGAAACATACCAGGAGTTTAAGGATGGAGGAGGTGGGCTCAGGTCTGCCTGACTTGGACAGTTTCTCAGGTGAATTCTTCTTGCTGTTGGATTAGTCAGCCAGATAGCATCAAAAAGAAATATTGCAGGAGAAGACCAGGATGGAGGCTCAAATCTGCAAGAAATGAGCAGGATTGGTGAGGGAGAAAACGCACTTGGGCAAATATGCATTAATCAAGGACTGATGTTTTACTAACACCTGCAACCTGGTGTCACAGTCATTCTAGGGGATGAGCTTTTCACATAGAAACTAGAGTTCCTAGACTTAGGGATTATGGATAAAATTTCAAGAGGGAACTCTAAAACATTTAGATTAAACTGTGCCCATAAACCCAAATCTTCAGCAAACAGGCTCTCTTTCAGATTTCTCAATGCAAATGATGATTTCTCTTGTCATATTTTAGTGAAAGACACTAATTTCAAACCTGATATCCTGGAGCCGGTCAAGGACACACTGGAAGTAGAACTTGGTAAGCTGAGCTTTAACCTTGAAAGAAGATACTGTGCTTCAGAAAGCAGGTATAAGTGTGGCATAAAGAAAAGGGCATCAGCCTTTCCAGTCTACTTACCGTTATTTGATCTTTGACAAGCCAATTAAAAACACTCAGTGGGGAAAAGATACCCAGCTAGTTTTTAGAGTGGGTCTTGCTCTGGCTCAGGCTAGTGTTGAACTTGTGAGTTCAAGCAATCCACCCACCTCAGCCTCCCACTTAATCAGTCCTATTGTTGATTCTATATACTTTCCTAGTTAATCAGTCCTATTGTTGATTCTTGGTGAGAAGTAGGAAGGAAAAGCAGGGTTCCAGGGGAAAAAAATCAAGAAGCAAACAGAGCAAAACCAAGTACAAATAGGAGAAAGGGAGGAAAGCCTGAGAGGGAAGAGGGGAGAATAAAACAGAGCAAAAGAACCAGCTTATCTGTGTTTTGTTAAAGTCCGTTTGAGGCACATTTGTTTCCTTCAGGAGTTGAACATCTCCATGTGTCCCAAAGAGTTATTGTAGTTAGTTAGTTAAGTTTCCTTCCATGTGCTAAAAAGGTACTGAAAAATTCAAGGCATGCTTCACTTGAGCAAAGTGGTGTAAGGTTAATTTGATGTACTGGTATAAAGTTTTATAGATTCACCTAAATGCGCTGCTAAACTTGCAAAGTATGAGCTCACATTCCACAGCTGCACAACAGCATTTATAAGATAATATAAATAGCTGCCACAGAGATTTTTTAATTTAAGCATAGTTCTGATAAGTATCAACACTGAACTTTCAACAAATCACAAGGGACTCTCCTGCTGGACATTTCTCTTTGGATAACACCAAATGAAACTCCCCCTTGTTGTGTGTGGCTCATTTAGTAAACTCCCAGGTTCACATTGAGTGTAAATGGTCTAGAGGAAAGAATTAATTAAATATCGTAATATTATTTCATTTAAAATAACTGAATGTAAATATTTGGATATTTATAAATTGCAGCTATTTTACTGACTTTTTTTATTTTTCATTTGACATAGTATGGACAAAATCAGAATGCTGTTGCTCCACAAATAAATATTTTATTAAATAGAATGGCAGCATGTTTTGATAGAAAATATCATTTACCTGGAATTCAGTATCACAAGGTTTAAATTGCAGAACTATCATTCATTTATTATATAAATTCTAGTGTGTTACTTCACTTTCTCTGTTCCTCACTTCTCTCATCTTTAAAATTAAAAAATCAGTGCCTCTCAAGCTTTACCCCTAAGAGTCTGAGATTATTTCTGTAGTAGCCCAAATAATGATCTCTCAATGATATCTACGTTCTAATCCCTAGAACCTATGAATATGTTTCTTGACACAGCAGAAGGGACTTTGTAGTTATAACTAAGGTTAGTATCCTTTCGATAGCGTGAGTATCCTGCATTATCCAAGCAAGCCCAATCATGTGCCCTTAAAAGTTCTTGAAACTTTCTCTAGCTGGAGAAGAAACAAGTGAGAGGCAACAGAAGAGGAGGTCAGAAAGATTCCAGCTATGAAAAACTCTGACCCACCATTACTTCAGGAGAGTCAGAGGCTCACGGCAAAGCATGAGGAAGAATCCAAGCAGCTTGTGGAATCAAAGACCAGCCACCAGCTAACATTTTGCAAGGAAAGGAGGACCCCACTTTTATAGCTAAATAGAAGTAAATTCTGTGAACAACCTGGATGAGCTTAGAAGCAGGTTCTTCTCAGAGCTCCCTGAGATAATAGCTCAGCCAGTCAGAACCTCGATTGCAGCCTTATGAAACTCAGAGCAGAGAAATAAGTAGAGCCACTTTCAGACACCAGGCCTGCAGAACTGTGAGATAATAAGTGGGTTGTTTCAAGTCACCTACAAGGTCAGAAAATTAAGTTCACAAACCCATCCTAGAAAAAGTGCTACTCACCTCACCGCTGAATAATACTATAGTCACCTCCACACTACTCCCCTTGGTAAGCAAGGCACTAACTACAGCACCTAGTCCACCCTTCAAAGCAATTTTGGAACTCTTGTTCTGGATCAACCATCAGGACAGTTGTCATGAGGTCTGACAATTCAGATTGTGAGCTCATTCTAGTAAAAATAAAAGTACTTTGAAGGATGGACTAAGTGCTAGCATCAGTGCATAGCTTGCCAAGCAGAGTACTTCAATTGTGGTTATGTTCAGCAATGAGATACGTAGCACTTTTTCTAGGGTGAATTCTCAAACTTAATTGTCAGACTTCTGATTTATAGATATTGTGATAGTGATAGGAAATAATACAGTATCCAAAAGCAATCCATGGCACACAGGGATGCTTTTGAAATTTTGTGTGAAATCTTAGAAGATCTTGGGACTTTTACATGAAGCAGAATAAAGAATGTTGTTTGACTCCAAAATAATGTTTTGAATTCCTATTAAAAAACATTGATTACACACTACATCTTAGATTATGTTTCAAACATACTTGAATTTTGAGTAACCTAACCTTCCCCTATACCAGACAGATGACAAAGCCTTGTTTAAGAAATAAACAATTAGAAGGTCCCTCCCAATGCTATCATTCTATCATTTTAATGTGATTATATGAAATTTAAAATTAATATTGAAAATATTTATAAATGGAAGGGTATAATATGGCTGTTTGCAACACAGAAGGATATTGCAGAAAATAATTTCAAGATAAATCAAAAAAACAACAAAGGAATTTACCTTATGACCCACTTACAAGCAATGTTTAGTACTACCAAGTATCTTAGCCAGATTATGTTGGAGGTCATATTTAGCCAGATTGTCTAATGTGAGCAAGATCCAAGACCCCCTACTCCGTCAAACTGGGAATATTGTTTAATGTAAGATGAAATAGCACCAACATAGCCAAGGCATGTATTGGGTTCCTGGATAACCATTTATGGAAATTTCGCTTTAATATGATGTTAAATGGAAGCCCACCAAAATTATTCCATATTGGGTGCATCCGTAGCTATAACTGTCCACTATCACATGGGAAAAGAAAAGTTAGTGTAAAATGGAAAGAAGCACCTTCAGTAGAGCATGCAGACAGTAATCTGACATTGCAATACGAGTTATTAGAATCAGAGATTTGGAGTTGTAGTTCTTTGTTTAGACCAACTTAAGAGGGGCAAAAGACCTCAGTACCCCTGTTTTCAATATCCTTATGAATAGGGTTTGGTATTAACAAAGAAGTGTCCTTCTACAATGAAATATGCAGTATATATTATGCAGCATTATACACAAATCTACATTAGTAGGAGAGATATAATTTATTCATATCTGAACTCTGACACATCTTCAAATCCAAATACTGTAAGTCCAAAATATGATTGATTAAAGTATACATCACTATAAACTCTAGCATTAACCAGACAACTTTGGCCAAAAAACCCACAGTAATTATAATAAGCCTATATGGTATTATTAAGTAATTTAAAAAGAAAAATATCAGCTATTAGCCATGAACAATTCAGGGAAACTGTCTTTTCTGCTACTTTCAGGAATTCCAACTTTTTATAAGTGTGAACATACAATAAGAATTTGCAACAATTGCATATACTCTTTTAGCACAAATTTTTTTAGTATTACTCTAATTCAAATCCTTCGTAAGTACTATTAATGTGCAAATTTTAGTAACTTCGTATTTTACTAAATAAAACGTAATAGTATGTTAGGAAAAAAGTCTTTGGAATTGCATTTCATTGTCATTTACCATAAGAGCCAGAGAAAGGAAATGGCATTTATTGATTTGGAGAATCCCGATTATCAGCCATTGGCATTTCATGGGCCAAATTTTGAGGATCAGCATTTCAGAAAATTCAAGAAAACATCAAACAATTAAAATTATGATAAGCTTGACAAAAACAAAGAATTCTAAACTATATTTTGAAATGTAATATGAATAATTTTTATTCAACCAAATTTAGGAGACTTCTAGATCTTTGGTAGCTTGCTACAGTAATGACATTAAGAGGAAGATTCACATGTAATACAAGTGGGGAATGTAGGAAAGATTTAATCATTTACATAGTTTGGTTATACTATTTTATAAGCAAGAGAAAATTTGCAAATAATAGTGCCTCATCTTCATGAGAAAGTCAGTCCTTATGAGCAACAGCAGATTTGCCAAAAAAATTGTTTTGGTCCTACTAATCTTACTACTCTGATGCGGACCAATCCACAAAATCACAAAAAGAAAAGTTATCATATTAAGGAATCAGATTTTTAAAGTAAATTCTGCAATAATTTATATCAGCAGCTTTCTGAAACTCTTTACAGCATCACTGCCAGAAAACTGGCACTTATTGAGTAAACAAAAAACAGATGGCCATAATATGTAAGTAACTACCACCCAAATTGAAAAGGTCATGATTTTTTGTAGGACCAAGTAGACATGGGTCTAGAAATCTCAAAAATTCAACTGTATAGAATGATTTCTTTTAGAAACACATTAATGGTTATGTAATATGTTGACACCAAAGATTTTTAAAATTCACATGCACATAAAGTCAATAACACAGACGCCCTAGGACATGTCTCATGAAATTATCTTAACGTCACAAACTTAATGAGTAACGTTCTGCCCAGTTGGAAACATGGCAGACCACTGGGAGAGGGAAATGCTTTCATTTATTAATAACTCATCTCCTGGGTTACAGAGCCACTCAGGGTGTACTGTGAGCCATTTTGAATTTCTTCTGGTATATAAATAATGAGTAACTTTTAGTTCAACACAGATCCTTCTAGAATAGGCAAGAAATACGTCTCAGGTGCGAGCATATCTATCACTGAGTCATGTCCTTGTTCTCTTCCGGCATAGCTCTGTACAGTGGTGGTGTGATACAACTTTTCATAGCATTGACAGTCAGGCCCTTCTAAAATAGTCTAATGAGATGGGCCCAAATGATATCATTCTCCTAACATCTGTTTATACTTTTCTTTTTTTCAGAGATTTCTCCACATTTGATGTATTTTCTTGTTCTATTGAACCAGATCTATGAATAAACATTGCTGAGCCTCTTGTTACTCTCTCCCAAAGGATATGTTCAGCAAGAAACTCTAACCCATCACAAATTCATAATCCCTGCGTCCAAAGGCATGCTCAAATGAGGTCATAGGTTTTAAGTCAAAATTAGACTTAAAATCATATCGTTTCTGTAAGGACATTTTATATTCAAAGCCTTGTCTGAAACAAGTACCAAGCTGACCAAGATGACTTCTTCTAATTAAGCCTGTTAAGACTTGGTCTAATCTCCAACACTGAAATATTATGTAAGCAAATATCTGGCATTAGAAATGTCTGTTTTTCACTATATAGTATAAGACATTTCTTTCTGTCCTCATTAACTGGTGCCATATTTATTTAATCAACCACATCAGTGTCTACTATATACAGGACACTTCATAAGACATTCTTGGGAAAGCAGGGAAGACTTGTGCATTTAGATTTCCACTTCTCTTTCATCCTTAGCTGCACAGTGGCCTCCAAGAAATCTCTCAGCTTCTAGTTCTGCAGACACGTACACCCAGTACTGGATAATATGGCAGTTAATATAAAAGTTTCTTATTTCTGGTCCTTAGGAGGCCTCTAATTATGCCTTTCCGGTGAATAAAATATTTTAACTTGGTGGATTACATGCTGGTAGGATTTTTAAGAAGTGACACATTGATCAGAATAGGAAATATACTGAGAGAAGGGAGATTTGGATATCATCTGTGTACTGCCAGTAATGAGGCCCACGTACATTTTCTTGGTGAAGTGAGAGTCAGAGAGAAATAGGAGAAAGCACAGTGGAGCCTAAAGGAATAGCCATTAATGTGAATGGGGGCAGAAAGAACCTAGACAAGGACAAGAGGCGCAAAATGAATATTTTGAAAGGTGTGAGAAGTAAACAATTACGGTGTCATTGAAGTTAAGTGAAAAAATAGTCACAAGGCAGAAATGCAGGCCAGTGAAGTATAATGCAGTAGAATGAGCCTGTAAGTGAGGCTGAAAAGGGGGCTGGAATTTACCCAGAAGCAATTCACTGGTGACCTGATTGAGAACAGTTGTGATAGAGTATAATCGCAGAAGTGAAATTGCAAAACATTATGTTAGTGGAGAGGAAACAGAAGTAGTTGTTTTAAGCAACACAATCAACAAAGAGAGTTTTAATAGGGAGGAAAGGGGACTAAATAATAGCTGGAAAACTTAAGAGTCATGAACAGTTTTCTGGAAAGATAGAAAGACTTTTATAATTCTTAAAAGGTTAGAGAGAAAGAATTTCAGGCACACCTTGTTTCATTGTGCTTTGTTTAATTGTACTTTGCAAATATTGTGAGTTTTGTTTTGTTTGAGACAATGTCTTGCTCTGTTGCCCAGGCATCACAGCTCGCTGCAAACCTCAAAGTCGTGGCCTCAAGTAATTCTCCTGCCTCAGCCTCCCAAGTAGTTGAGATAACAGGTATGCACCAACATGCCTGGCTAACTTTTCTATTTTTCATTGAGATGGGATCTCACTATGTTGCTCAGGCTGGTCTTAAACTCCTGACCTCCAGCCATTCTCTCACCTTGTCCTTCCAAAGTGCTAGGATTATAGAAGTGAGCTACTATGCCTGGTCAGATACTGTACTTTTTACAAATTGAAGGTTTGTGACAACCCTGTGACAAACACATCTATCAGTGCTATTTTTCTTACAATATGTGCTCACTTCTTATCTCTGTGTTACAGTTTGGTAATTCTCACTGTATTTCAAATGTTTTCATTATTATAATGTCTGGTATGGTGATCAGTGATCTTTGATGTTACTATTGTAATTGTTTTGGGACACCACCAACTTCGCCCATGTAAGACAGCAAATGTATGTGTTCTGACTGCTCCACCAATTGACTGTTGCCCAATCTCTCTCCCTCTCCCTGAGCCTCTGTATTCCCTGAGATACAATATTTTAAAATTAGGCCAATTAATAACCCTACAATGGCATCTAAGTGTTCACGTGAAAGAAACAGTCACATGTCTCTTACTTTACATCAAACACTAAAAACTATTAAGTCATGAGGAAGGCATGTGAAAAGCTGAGATAGGCTAAAAGGTAGCCCTCTTGGCACTGAACAATTCTCCAAGTTGTGAGTGCAAAGAAAACGTTCTTGAAGGAAATTAAAAGGGCTACTCTGAGGAATACACAAATGATAAGAAAGCAAAACAGCCTTACTGCTGATAAAAAAGTTTTATTGGTCTGGATAGAAGATGGAATGAACCACAACATTCCTTTAAGCCAAAGCCTGATCCAGAGCAAAGCCCTAACATTCTTCAACTCTATGAAAGCTGAGGAAATTGAGAAAACTTCAGAAAAAACATTTGAAACTAACAGAGATTTGTTCATGAAGTTTAAGAAATCATCTCCATGACATGAGAATGCATGGTGAAACAACAAGTGCTGATGTAAAAGCTGTAGCATGTTATCCAGAAGACCTAGCTAAGAGCACTGATGATGGTGGTCACACCAAGCAACAGATTTTCAATGGAGTCAAACAGCCTTCTCTTGGATGATGGTATCTAAGACTTTCATAGCAGGTGAGGTGAAGTCAGTGCCTTACTTCAAAGCTTCAACAAACAGGCTGACTAAGGCAGGGGCTAAGAGAGCATGTGACTTTAAGTTGAAACCAATGCTCATTTACCATTCTGAATATTATAGAGCCCTTAAGAACTATACTAAATCTACTCTGCCTGTGCTTGGTAAATGGCGTAACAAAGCCTGGAAAACAGCACATCCGTTTACAGCATAGTTTACCGAGTATTATAAGCCCACTGGTGAGACCTATTGCTCAAAACCAAAGATTCCTTTCAAAATATGACTGTTCCTTGACAAAGCACCTGATGGCCCAAGAGCTCAGTGGAGATATACAAGGTGATTAATATTATTTATATGCCTGCCGACACAGCATCTATTCTGTAGCTCATAGATCAATGAGTAATTTTGAGTTTCATTACTTTAGAAATACATTTTGTTAGGCTATAGATGATACATAGATGGTGATTTATCTGTTGTATCTGGACAAAGTAAATAAAAAAAACCTCTCAAAAAGGCTGGGAAAGGTGGCTCACACCTGCATCCTAGCACTCTGGAAGCTCAAGACAGGAATATAACTTGAGTTCCAGAGTTCAGGACCAACCTGAGCAAGAGTGAGACCCTGTCTCTACTAAAAGTAGAAAAACTAGCTAGGTGTTGTGGCAGGCACCTGTAGTCTCAGCTACTCAGGAGGCTGAGGCAAGAGGATCTCTTAAGCCCAGGTGTTTGAGGTTGCTATGAACTATGACACCATAGTAAGACTCTATCAAAACAGACAAACCTCTAGAAAGAAATCACCGTTCTAGATGCCAATAAGTACATTCACGATACATAGGAGGAGGTCAAAATATTGACATTAACAGGATATTGGAAAAAGTTGATCCAAACTTAATGACTTTGAGGGGGTCAAGACATCAGTGAAAGAAATAACTACAGAAGTAGGGAAGATAGTAAGAGAACTAGAATTAGGAGCCTGAAGATGGGACTGAATTGCTGCAATCTCATGGTAAACTTGATGTATAGTGTAAACCTAACTTTTACATTTACTGGGAAAGTGAAAATTTAGTGTGACTCACTTTATTGAGCTAGAGCTGTTTCTTGAGATACAATCTATTCCTGATGAGGATGCTGTGAACATTGTTGAAATGACAACAAAGGATTTAGGATAATATATGAATTTACTCCATAAAGCCATGATAGGATTTGAGAGAATTGATTCCAATTTTGTTTTGTTTTGTTTTGTTTTAATTATAGATAAAAATATGCACCATAGATGTGGCCCGACCCATTACTCTTCCTCCACCCAAACTTCCCCCCTCCCTTCCCTGATTCCAATTTTGAAAGAAATTCTACTGTGGGTAAAACGCTATCAAATAGCACCACAAGCTACAGAGAAATCTTTTGTAAAAAGGAAGAGTTGATTGATGCAGCAAATTTTATTGTTGTCCTATGTTAAGAAATGGCCACAGCCACCCTTACCTTCAGCAATAACAACTCTGGTCAGTCAACAGCCATAAGCATTGAGGCAAGATTCTCTGTCAGTAAAACAAAAAAAATATGAATCACTGAAGACTCAGATTATTATTGCCATTTTTTAGCAATAAAGTATTTTAAATTAACGTTTGCACTTTTTTTAGACATAATGCTATTGCATACTTAAAAGATGATGCTGTAATTTTTATATTTACTGGGAAAGTAAAAATTTAGTGTGACTGACTTTATTGAGCTAGTCTACAACCAAACCAAATGCACAATATCTCTGAGGTATAAAGGGAGGGAGAAGTTGATGATGCCAGGAAGGAAAGTGAAAAGCAAAGTCTCAGAAAGGAGAATACAAGTGAAAATTTTCAAGATTTTTAAAAATATCAATAGGATGAAAGAGGAAAAAGAAAGGAGATGACAACAATGAAAGGAAATAAACATTTTAATACATTTTATTTGTACTTTTTCAAAACTCGGGGTTTTTTCCAAAGTTGTTTCAGTTTTCATTCAAATGCAACAAATATTTAACAAACACTATATGCCAGGCATTTTGCTAGTTATGGATCCTAAACATGCATATCCTTACCTAGAAGAAACATTGTTTATAAAGTAAAAACACATACATAAAAGCTAATTAAAATAACACTTATGTACGTATTCTCACATACACGGGCTCATTTGCATCTGAGAATAATCTTGAGAGGTAGAGAGAGCAGATTTTCATCTGTTCTATAGTCAAAGAAACTGAAGATCAAAAGAGTAGAGTGATGTTAAATATTGCATATAGTCATTTAAGACCCAAACCCAAAACTTGTGGATGCCAGCCAGGACCATCTCACTAACACTTAAAGTCTGCAGGGAATTTGACTGTGGATACTTGGTATGCTTGCCTCACTTTTTCTCTGACAGGTTGAACCTTGACTTAGAAGTCAATGATACTTTCGCCAACTTCATTATCTGAACTTCTCATCAGATATAGTTGGATGATACATCTCTGTTATACTCCCCAAGGACAGAGTGATGTGTGACCATGACAGCTTCATGCAAATTATATCCAAGCAGCTCAGAGTTTAGAAAGCCTTAAGTACAAAAAGATGAGGGGGAGAAGAGGGAGCAGAATGTCATTTTTATTTTTTTGAAAATTTCAGAAGAGGATGATCCAGAAACTTAAGAGTGCTACCTATTTATTTCATCATTTCTTTTGCCAGTTTTGACCTGCTTACAAGGGATAAAACTATATTCACTTTTTCTCTTATCTGATTTGTTGAAATTGTTGCTGCTTACTTTTGTCTTGACTGTAAATATCTTTTTTGTTGTTGTTGTTGTTATTTTAGTTTAGGCTTATTTGAGGCATTTGTCTCCACAATTCTTTATGATGGATTTACTTCTCCTTTGCTATTTGTCCCTGGTCTTCCTATGAACTCTAACTATTGATAGGGCATTTTCCTTTCCATTCAGTGGTGCAGGGATGAACTAGATACTTCCAGTAATTAAAAACAAAATAAAGGAAATGATTTTGAATCTGCCCCATGAAATAGGGAAATTGTTATTAAATTATAAAAAGAATTAGAAGTGTAATTATATACTAAAATAAAAATACTTTCTTTTCTTTTCTTTATAATAAATCTTAAGGGATTTATTATAGTTCCTGCACGTCATCTTTTATGCATAGTTGTTTGTTTGTTTTCATGCTGTCTGTGATGTAGGAAGGTTAAATATGATCCTTCTGTACATTATAGATCAATAGAAGTTCAGGAAAAAAATTCTGTTTCCATATTCTATTCTCCCACACCACCCATCTCCATGTACTGCCATCACTCTAGTGCTTGTTTCAGTGTTCAAAACACCTAGGCTCTCCAGCAAAATTCACCTATTGAACTTGGCATATTTATATATTCCTTTTCATTTACAGTAGCACTTCATCCAACCCCTTCAGTTTAAAGATAAGGAAACAAAGGTCCAGAAAGGTTAAATGACCTATTCAAAATCATTCAGTTAGCACCAGAATCCATTCAAGAAATTGTTTCTTGTCTCCTACAAGTGTGGTGTTTGGGATCCCCCACATTCTGTGAAAGCTACGTCTTCAATATGCTGTATTTATTTTCTTCCACTAAGTTACATTTTTAGGAAATAAAAAAATGTTCCTGCAAGTAAATACTTACAGCATGAGGTTTATCTCTTGTTTTGTCACTAATGTTATTGAGTTCAGAGGATTATGATTTGATGATGATGATAATGAGAATGATTATGATGATGACAATGATGATAACTATATTACAGGTTCAATATTTTTTGGCATCATCGGCATACCCCCAACTCCACCTACACGTTTTAAAATCATGGGCCTGACAGATTTGAAATGTGATTATCAATGTATAGTGATGAATTCATCATCACTAGTGGGAAGAAAAAGCTTTCACATTGCCTGCTGAGAGTACCACCAATTTTTGTACAAAAGGCAGCATATGCAAAGGTTAAATTTCATGGATAAAAGAAGTTATATGCTGTTTATATTTGGAATTTATATGAATTGTTAAAGATATTAAATTAATTTGATCCCTTTTCCCAACTAAGTACAATGCATAGAGATGTGGACTATCAAAAATTTAGGATATATTTATCAAAACGAGGTCATGGGGTAAGAGAGATAGCCTATAGGTGCTGGTATAGAACATCTCAGGGTCTAAAATGAGATAGAAAATATTAGGATAGAAATGAAAAGCATTATCTCATCACTGTCTGCTGCACAGACTAAACTTCAATAAATATTTTTGGAATACAGATATTTAATATCCATCTTCTAGTCTGAGCTGCCTCATGGATACACAAATAATAATGAGGTATATTATAAGAAGCTCACATATCCAATTTCAGAATATAAAGATACTGATAAAGGTAAAGGCAAAGGTAAAGCTTCTGTATTAAATCTAAATACCACAATGAAATGAACTTATCTCTACAAATTTCCCAAATCCCACTGAAACTATAGCAAAATATAAAAATGAGAATGAATCAGTAATCATGCTAGACAATTTAACTTCATCAAATTTGTTGAAATTTGGAAGATGTAATGCAAATGGAATCTAACAGCAAAACCTGATAATGCTCAAGAACTGAAGACACACAAACTAAAACAAGTTAATTTTCCCACAGAATCCTGGACTTAAAATTATGAAAGAACATCTTCTGCAATTAAAAAACAAGGTACTATGGGGCAGCGCCTGCGGCTCAAAAGAGTGGGGCACCGCCCCCCCCCCATATGACGGAGATGGCAGATTCAAATCTGGCCCCAGGCAAAAAATGCAAAACAAAACAAACAAACAAAACCAAGGTACTATGCAATGAGAATTTGGGGCATTAGAAATATAAGTATCATAATTAAAAAAAAAAAAAAAAATTCCAGAGAAGGCCTGAATTTTTTACTAGTTAGGCTAAAGAAAAAGTTAGAGATCTGGAATATCAACCTGCATATTCCCAAAACACAGTAAAAAAAAAGACCAAATACAATTATCAGACAAAAGTAAGAAAAAGAGAAAATATTTATCAAAAAATTATTTGCAGCAAATCAGCAAGAGAAAAACAAACAACCCCATTAAAAACTGGGCAAAATACATGAACAGAAACTTTTCAAAAGAAGATAAACAAATGGCCAACAAACTTATGAAAAACTGCTCAACATCTCTTATGATTAGAGAAATGCAAATAAAACCACATGGTATCACTTAGCTCCAGGGAGAATGGCTTTTATCAAAAAGTCCCAAAACAGGAGGGGCAGAGACAAGATGGCTGACTGAAGCCAGCTTCCCACAGAGGCTCCCATCCAGAAGGAGAGTTAAAGAACAGAAATTTAGCAAGTAACCTGGTGGATTAGAGCTGCACCAAGAGAGAAGGTTGAAGAACACACATCAACCCTGCTGAGGCAAGCTGCAACCCCAAGGATACAAACAAAAGGTACAAAATCCATCACCAAGCAGACAGGAGTCCCCTCCCCCATGAGAACAGCTCAGAGTACCTCATAAACAAATGAGCAGAGTTCAAAAGTCCTCCCATTACACTCCATTGGAGAGACCCTCTACAAACTGGACCTACTTCCCCTACTAGGGTGCCATGGTGCTCTCCTGCAAGGCATAAAAATGTGTAAAACTGTATATATTCTCTACCTGCAATTCTGAGCTCCCACTCCCCTCCACGCTCACTCTGAGGCCTGGAGGCCTGGCCCTCAGGAGTCCAGATTCTTGGGTGATTTCTCAAGGGGTGTGGACAGGGCCTGGACTGCAGCTGCTCAGTGCTTATTCTGTGGCACAGGAGTGAGGAGAGGACGGTCAGCTGAGAGGGAACCACGCCAGAATGGCAGTGCCCCGAGGTACAAAGCAACAGCCATTTTTGGCAACAATAGGGCTCACCCCTTGATATTGTGGAGTCACACCCCCTGTCTCTCTGGGCAACCAGAGGAGGCCAGGCATCTTCTCAGGTGGCAACCACCGGCAGAACAGATCTGGGATGGGAACTCAGGACCCATGAGTAAAGGGTTTGCCTGAAGCAGTACCAGCCTAGATGGAGTGTGGGGACTAGAAAATGCACGCCCAGTGCCGGCTGACACCCAGGGCATGGCTGACCCAGAGGACCACTTTACTGAGCCAAAGACACACCCAGCCCCCAGAGAATCATCAGCCTAGACAAAGGAGGGCAGGAGGCTAGAACTGACAGCTAACCATGCTGAAAATACAAACCTGCAGCAGCAAAGACAGGGCCTGAGGCACAGGCTCTGTGAACTCAAAACAGCTTCTCTTCTACAGGGGAATTTAGCCAGGACAGAAACAAATTCCTCAAAGTTGTGCTGTTCTGTCAGTAACATTAATCAGGGGCAGGGCTGGAACTGAGTGAACACCCCTAGCCTCCATCAAGCCCCAATCCCCCTGCCGGATAGTGGCAGAGAGCAGTGGCCTGACTGAGGAGACGTAGATTTCCTTGTGATTCAGGCAGGTACAAACCCCTAGAGTATCTGCTCACTGGAGGCACCTGGGTCACAGCTTTGCAGGGTTATCAATGACTGGGGGTGACACAGGTGCAAGGTGGGGAAGGAGGCATCAACCCTCCCAGAGTAATTTATTTGCTGGGTGGGTCCTCCTGACCTCACGGAGCACTGGAGCAAGTCATATTTGAGTTGTCAGCAGACCCTTGCAATCTAGTTACCAGAGACCTTTTTAAACTCTTCCACCTGAGACAGGTGCTGAGTGGGACAATTGATTTGGACCTTTTGAACTGAGCTAATCACCCAAAGACTATCCAAGTGGTGCCCTGGGTGTGTGGTTGTAGGAAGGTTTTATTTTGCTTTTCCAATTGTCGCCTGGGGGATGGGGGGAGAGGTGACTTACTTGCTGGTATTTCTCCACAGCTGAGACTTCAACCCAAAGTAACTGTTTCACTAAGGTCAGACAGAGACCAGCTGAAAACAAGACAGAGCCACTTAGCTCCACCACACTAAAGAGGTCCCCTGTTTCTCAGGCTAGCCCTGTATGGGTCCACAACAAAGCTCCAGGAGAAAAGTCAAATGGCGTAAAATAATCATAGGGCAGAATCAGAAGAAAAACTCTGCTAACAAGAATACCCAGATTACCTCAACCCCCGCCCCCAAAGGAAAGAGGCAGATGTAACTGAAGATCCTATTTATAAACAGATAGCCAAGATATCAGAAATCGAATTAGGAATTTGGATTGCAAACAAGATTAATAGAATGGAGAAAAATTTGGAATTAGAAATTCGAGGAGAAATTCAAAAGTTGTCACAAGAATTCATCAAATTTAAAGACAAAACCACCAAAGATTTTGACACATTGAAGCAAGAATTTGCAGTCCTCAAAGATCTGAAAAATACATTAGAATCCCCCAGTAACAGAGTGAAGCAAGCAGAAGAAAGGATTTCTGACATTTAAGACAAAGCCTTTGAATGCTCCCAAACTCTCAAAGAGGAAGAGAAATGGAGAGCAAAAATGGATCATTCTCTCAGAGAGCACTGGGATAATTCGAAGAAGGCAAATGTCTGCCTCATTGGAATCCCTGAAAGTGATGAAGTGGCTTCACAAGGCACAGAGGTCCATATCCATAAAATTATGAAAGAGAATTTTCCAGACATGCCAAGAGATTCTGAAGTTCAGATTGCAGACAGTTTCAGAACCCCAGCACGACGCAACCCGAATAAGACATCGCCCAGGAACATCATAATTGACTTCACTAAAGTTAATACGAAGGAGAAAATTCTGAAAGTAGCCAGATGTAAGAAAACCATTAACTACAAAGGGAAGAATATTAGAATGACTGCAGATCTCATGCTGAAACTTTTCAAGCCAGAAGAGGGTGGTAATTGACTGTTAATCTCCTAAAACAAAATAACTTTCAACCCCGGATCCTGTATCCAGCTAAACTGAGTTTCATTTATGATGTAGAAATTAAATACTTTAATGAAATTCACATGTTGAAGAAAATTGCCATAACCAAACCAGCTCTTCAGGATATTCTCAGACCTATCCTCCATAATGACCAGCCCAATCCTCTACCACAAAAAAGTTTCCTCACTCAGAAACTTTTGATCAAACTCCAACTTCTGCAGTGGCGAAAACATTAAAAATGTCCACTAGACTTTTGAAAAACTTGATACCCAAAATTTTACCAGACTTATCTATATTCTCCATTAATGTGAACAACTTAAACTGTCCTCTAAAGAGGCAGAGTTTGGCTGACTGGATACAAAAACTCAGGCCAGATATTTGCTGCATACAAGAATCACATCATACCTTAAAAGATAAATATAGAATCAGGATGAAAGAATGGTCATCTATATTTCAGGCAAATGGAAATCAGAAAAAAACAGGTGTTGTGATTATATTTACAGATACAATAGGCTTTAAACCAACAAAAGTAAGGAAGGATAAGAATGGTCACTTCATGTTTATGAAGGTTAATACTCAATATGATGAGATTTCAATTATTAATATTTATGCATCCAACCAGAATGCGCCTCAATTTATAAGAGAAACTCTAACAGACTTGAGCAACTTGATTTCCTCCAGCTCCATAATAGTCAGAGATTTCAACATTCCTTTGGCAGTGTTGAATAGTTCCTCCAATAAGAAGCTGAGCAAAGAAATTTTAGATTTAAACCTAACCATCCAACATTTGGATTTAGCAGACATCTACAGAACATTTAATCCCAACAAAACTGAATAAACATACTTCTCATCAGTCCACGGTACATACTCCAAAATCAATCACATCTTAGGTCACAAGTCTAACCTCAGTAAATTAAAAGGAATAGAAATTATTCCTTGCATCTTCTCAGACCACCATGAAATAAAAGTTGAACTCAGTAACAACACAAATCTGCATACTTATACAAAATCTGAAGTTAAATAACCTTACACTGAATGATAGCTGGCTCATAGACAAGATTAACAACAAAATTGCCAAATTTTTGGAACAAAACGACAATGAAGACACGAATTATCAGAACCTCTGGGAAAGCACAAAGGCAGTCCTAAGAGGGAAATTTATAGCAC
>CAUYPK010072837.1:0-17160 GCA_963574355.1 Loris lydekkerianus | reverse complement strand
GTTTTCAGATGGTTTCTGTTTGACCCTAGTAAAACATTTAGTCTGGGTTGAAGTCTTACCTGTGGAGAATTACCCTCAATTAAGTTGCCCTGCCCATTAATGGCAACAATTTGAAAAGGAAAATCAAACCTTCCTACAACCTCACACCCAGATGTTTGAGCAGCTCTGATTTATGTTAGTGTTTCTTAAACCCAACTACATATCAAGGTTCTCAGAGGGACTTCTTAGGAAGCACAGAATGATTAGTGACTGGGGCAAGGACTCTGTACAAAAACCCAACCAACCAACTAACAAACCCACCAACCAACCAAACAAACCCTCTCCAGGTTATCTTGATGCATGTCTTGTTTAGAATGTCAATTAAACCATACCTCTTTACTTTATGTAGCTAATTACATCAACCCTGTAGGTTTTTGGTGATTCTGGCAGAATTTAAGTCCCCTCATTTTCCTTATATGTACAAATGCTTCAGTCTACATTCTCCCTCCTCCAAGACTGCACTCCTCCCGGTCTGAGGGTACATCTCATTCATTTCTGGGATGCCTTTGCTTATCACAGGGCAGGCTTCAGAGCACATACTCCAGAGAGTCTCTTTAAAGCAGATTTAGGGAAGTTACGGTGGGCAAGAATGAGAACTCAGTGGCACTCATGTGCCAAGCATCCCATGGATAACTCAAGAAAGGATTGCTTTTTTTAAATCTCTGAATAGAATGGACACTTCTTTCAGTGCACCCTGCTTCTGTTGAGCCTGGAGTAAGAACTTGTAATCTCTGCCTTTGTGAGGCTGTTAATTAAATTACTTTGGTGTTTCCAAAAATGAGTACTTCCTGCCTGTGTCCTTTTGTTTTAGCCACACTGAAATAGTATAAGCAGTCATTGTCCTGCCGTCAAATTTACTTTTCTCTAATTTTAATAAAAGAGACATTTTCTTTCAATTATCTTGCCTTTTGTACAATCTTGACATAGGTTCCTTTATTTTGTGAAGATAATGGCTATAAACATAATAGCTAATAATAGTTCATTATTGATACTCTTGTTAGCACTTAAAAAATAAACATTTCTGAGGTTCAGTTCTTTTGTTCATATTACCAAGGCAAATTTCTTTTTGTTCCTTTTGTCCATCAAGGCAGGCAGATTTCCTCTGTGATGTGCTGTTATGTCCAGTTCACCTGTGCACTAAGGGCATAGCCCTCTGGGTTAGTAGCTTCATGTAAGGTTTTCTCTTTAATCCAGCATCTTATGGGAACTAGCATTAAGCTTTGGTCCCCTGTTCCCATCATAACATCAAAACAGAAGTTTAGGGTCACAGGAATCAGCAAATGGTTCCAGGTGAAAGTCAGTTTGTGAAGATTTCTTTATTTGTATATTATCCCTCTTTTACCTCATTTTTGCATTCCTGATTATTGCTTAGTTTCTTGCCAGCTCGGGGAAGAATACATACATATTTTCTGGAATGTTTATTTGTTTTTGGTAAGTATGATATCTGACAAATAAAGGCTATCATATGGATAGACCCAAAAGCCTAAACCTGTTTCTTCATACACTACTTTAAATAATTTATATAGATGATTTGAATGGCAGTCGATCTACACTCTTGAGATGGAAGAGGGAAAAATACCTAGGAACAGAATATACATTTGTATTTCAATGAATTATTTACCCTAAGGATAATGGTAAAAAGAATGAGAAAATAGTACAAGAAGGGCAATAAGGTTTAGAGATTTGAGAGTAAATTGTACTTTATCCAAAAATATAAATGTTAGGGAAAAAATCTTTACTCTTTGTGGCTGATGAGAACTTGTCATTAAATCTTTGTTGTTTTTGAATTTCTGCATTTCCATTCAAAGGTGGGTTGAATTTCTCATGTACTTATTGCTACAAATTTTGTCTTCTGTTTTCACCAGACTTTGTCTTCTTGGTGCCCACTCTTTTATTTTTTCAAACCTTTTAGTTCCTTTTAGTTGATTTGGGTTTAAATTAGTCCCTCAATCTGTTTCCCTCTCTCTCTATATATAATTTTCTCTCCATGTTTTTCTCTCATACTCACAGATACACTAGACAGACATCTTGCTCACAAGCTTGTTATTCTTTCCCTGTCTTTATTTCCAACATTATTCTTCTACTCGTTTTCTTGGTGAAAACACTATTTTCATAGAAATGTTTCTCCTCTCACTTCTCATATTTTTAAAAACCAGGCAGCCTATGTAGTATTTTGGAAACCTGGAACAAAGTGATTGAAAGATTTCTGAATAATAGTTCTTATTAAAACAGAGGATGCTTGATAAAGCAAAGATCTCTCTGCTTTCACCAAAATGAGCCAAGTAAATAGTATTCTCTGTTATTTGAATGTGAATTGATAGAAGCAAAGATCTAAAGCAGCAGTACAAGGAAAAATCTCAAGGAATAGAAGTGATTGTCATTGCTAACAGTCCTGTAAACAGAAATGCATAATCTTACAGGCTTCTGAAAGGATTAAAAAGGCTGAATGTAAGGTGAAAATGACTGGGCCATTGTCTTTTTCCCCCATGAATAAATGCATTCCCAAGAGCAAAATGCAGTAATAATAAAAAAACAAACAAACAATTATTTTGTGAAATATTCTGGAAAGTACCACCAGTTTGTGGTATTTTGCATGTCAACACGTTGGAGAAACTTCTCTAAAGAAGACAGGTGCAAAATCTACTAACATCAATTTTAATACATGCGTTACTACCTCACATACATGCTCTTTATGCCTTAGGAATGTAAGGTCACTGAAATTTAAAAAAAAAATTCATATGAAATTAGTAATCACTAGTAAAAATCCTTAGAGTGCCAACTCCAGGGATTTTATAACTGACATGAAAATATATAGAATTATTTTAGCATATTTTAAAATATATGTCAGTGGGTATACTTTTAAATAATTAAAATTTCAAGGAGTAGACACATTAGCCACCAAAGAATGGATGTGTAAGGGTCCAGTGGTAAAACAATAAAGCTAGCTTTGGATGGCAATAGACATGATGCAAATATTAAATGGGCTACTCAGCTCTAGCAATAGGAAACACAAAATCTCCTGGGTCCTCCAGTTTTTTAGAAGAAATGATAAATTCAGATTCCTATTTTAAATCCTCTTATTGCTATATATCTCTCAAAAAGCAATTGATATTTAATTACCAATCTTTCAAGGTATATACATTTTACGTTCTGCCTTGCTGGATTCTCATACTGCCTTGATCAAGTCAGGCTAAAGAAGCAACTGCGATCAGGAGGTTTAAGGGACTGGCCTAAAGCTCAGTGAAGCCCAATGGTTCTAGGTGCTTGAATTCTGGTAAGGGTTCTCCCACTTAACTTATTAGTTCATTATCACTGAGTAAAGAATATATATTTTTTGAATTTTCTCTACTTTGTCAGAAAATTCAGCAGGGATTCTTTGTAGTTGTTTATTCTCTTTGCAACAGGTGCTTCTCCTTCATGCTCTGACAGTTTCAATTAAACTGTCAGAATATGTTTCACACTCCCCCAAACCTGGCATCGTGCAGCAAAGTGTGTACAACCTTTTATTAGGAAATTTGGGGAGCTTGCAATGGACATACAAATGCTTTTTCCATAAAAGACTTCTGATCACAAAATAAGTAGCACTAGGGAAAATACCTAAGGAGTTTACTGTTATAAAAAAAAAAATCAAAGATTTGGTTTAATTTTACATAGGTTGGAAACCTGCTCTCAGTGTCAATGGGGGCTGAAAGTAAAAGACATTAAGTTTTGCTTTGTAAGCTTTTCCAGGAATGAACTGCATTGGCCTGTTGAAATGGCTCCGAGTCATCACTTTCGAAGGCTTTTTTTAATGGTTGTAGAAGATCTAAATCACAGCTCACACATGCATTGATACTTGCTAGCTATAGAAAGCCCGAGTCAGCACTGGCTGTGGCTGATCAGTTTATTTGGTGGCTTCCACCCAACTGGAAAGGGTTGTGGTTTTCATTGTGACTATGATAAACCACTCTCTCTTTGGCTTGATAGAGGAGATTTTTTTTTCTTTATCCCTTGTGTCCTTGGTTATAGTTTTTGATAAATGGAGAGATCTGGTTTGAATGAGAAATTTAAATCTGGCTTTTGTCAATTAGAAAAAGTAGGATTTTGAGATTAAAGGTAAATAAGAGATCATATAGTCCAATCCCTTATTTCAAAAATAAAATAGGAACACAGCAAGATGACTGCTCCAGGAGACAGAGGTTTTAGTAGCCCCGGTGTGCTGAGAACACAGGGATCCTGAATATGAAGCCAACATAGGAGCCCAATACTCAGTACCAGCATGTAGGATTTAGTCCTATCAACGTAAAAAGAAGTAACAGGAAAGGAGAAAGTGAAATGTAGGAAAAACAACACCAATGTTCTTTGTTGGTTTGAGTTTTCTTTCATAAGGTGTCTCAGTAATGCAGCAAGAGGTTTCTCTTTTGTTGAAAAGCATCTGAAACAATCAGCAGTTCCATAAGAGACACTATCACAATACCTTTCCACGAGCCATGATTCCTTCCTGAAAGGCATTTATTTTATTTAATCTTGTCCCTTTTCTGCATTTAGTCTGCAATTCTAAGTGTAGTGAGTACAAATAGTTCCAGGGATAGGGAACTTAGAGTTAATAGGGGGATAATACATGAACAAAATAATTTTTGCATTAAATGCGATGTAGGTTTATAGATAGGTGATAGATACGCTTCAAATATATCTAAAATAAGTTCATGGAGATGGCAACATTTAATTTGTCCTGAGATGACAAGAAATTTTTCAATAGGTGAAAAAGACAGAATAATTATAAGTATACATCTCATGGAGAGGAATTGACAAAATAAAAGCATGGAGGTAGTGTGACGCTGCTTCAGAACACGTTGGAGGTGGAATTTGGTTCAAAGAAGGTAGGTTTCAATGTCTAGAACTGAAGATAATTTTGGTAAATAAAAGATAATGAGTGACATACTATAGTACTTGGATATTATAATATATATAAAAAATGTTTGAACAGCAAAGGGATAAAGCTAGAAACACCGTTTTAGAAAGATAGCGCTTCTGTTGGGTACAATGCGTGCTATTTAGGTTATAGGTATAATAAGAGCCTACACTTCTCCACTCTACAATTCAGCCATGTAACAAAAACCACTTGTATACCCTAAATCTATTTAAAATAAAAATAAAGGAAGATAACAGCTCCAATGGGTGTAGGATGGATTGCATAGGGATGACACTTAAAGGAAAGAAGAATTTGAAGACTTGAATTTGGATGGAGCAGTAGAAATGTCTGATAAAGATGAGTTTACATTTCTTTCTCTCTTTCTTTTTTTTTTTTTTTTTTTTGTTAAATCATAGCTGTGTACATTAGTGCAATCGCCTGTACTCATTCTAAGATACACCATAGGTGTGGCCCCACCCATTATACTCTCTCCACCAAAACCTCCCTCCTCCTTTCCCCTTCCTTGGCCCTTTCCCCATCATCTTAGCAAAGTATCTCAGGAATGGAAGAAAAAGTATCCAATGTACTCAGTCCTACTATCAAGCTAAATTATAGCTTTCACATGAAGGCTATAACCCAACTATACCACAAGACTATGGGGAAAGGGCCAAGGAAGGGAAAGGGAGGGGGGAGGTTTCAATGGAGGGAGGGTAATGGGTGGGGCCACATCTATGGTGCATCTTAGAATGGGTACAGGCAATTGCACTAATGTACACAGCCATGATTTAACAATAAAAATAAATAAATAAAATAAATTAAAAAAGAAAAAAAAGATACATAGATAGATAGATAATAAAATTTCGAGTCACCCAAAGATGAAGCCTTTAAATTTCTGAGAAAAAAAAAATTACTTTCAAAGTAGAATTCTATACCCTGCCAAACTATCAATCAAGAGGAAAATTAGGACAAAGATATTTTCAGACCTCGAAGAAATTAAACATTTGCTATCTTTTAATGAATACACTTGACAATATACTTTAGCAAGACAGGAGAGTGAAGGGGGAAAAAATATATATATATATATATATGACCTAGGATTCAGGAAATAATAGATATAACCTAGGAGGTTAAAGTTCTAGGATAAAAGCTCTTTAGCACAGAGAGAGAGGAATCAGTCCAGCCTGAAGAAGGATAACAGAGGCCTCCAGAGAAGAAAACTAAAGAAAAGAGTACGTTCTATGGATTTAGGACTTTTTCTTTGTTGGTTAGAAGATCCTAAGCTTATAATTCAAGAAAAAAAGAAACGTAGTTTAAAATTCCAGGAAAAAATTAAAACTGAACAAGAAATGAAATGCAATCAGAAAGCTCTACTTCAATAGTCAATGAAAATATTTTAATATATATAATATAAAAACTTTCTTGTTCTTGACTTTCAGCTTTTGCATCAAGGCAAGGAAACTTAATTATGGTTACAGTAATGAATATATTGTTAGACTAAAGAATATAAAAGAAAAATTACAAATGACAAGCTGGGAGAGGAAAATGAAGAAGAGGTATAAAGGAAAGAGAAAAGAAGTAAATATCCTCATAAAACAAAACATGGTTAAATCTTCATCTCTTACAACAAGAAGTCATTGGATAATGTCCAAAGTTAGACAAGAAATAATGATAAAATCAAGAAATATGATAAAAAGATATTATTTAACAATAGGGATACTCACCAAAGGAACTGAAAACAGAAGGTCTGATAAAAGATAACAGATTGAAAACATATGTAAGCGCCACTACCTCCTGAAATCCACTAAATATACAGTAAAGGAATTTTTAAGGCATAACTACATAAAGAAAAGGAAATGAAAATGTTCTAAAATTGATTGCAGTGATGGGTGCACAACAGCCACTATGCACTTTAAATGGGTAATTGTTATGGTATGTGAGTTATAAACTCAATAACTCTGTTTCAAAAAAGAAAAAGAGAGTGTAAGATGAGAACATAGCAAGAAAAATTCAGAAATTAGACAGTAGATGAACAAGTAATAAATAATAACCTAAGAAGCCCCTCTCTTGAAAAAAGAAAACCTGAATTCCAAGCCCACAATGAAGAAAGCATCAATGAAACATCATTTATAAAGCCAGGAGTGGTGGCTCACACCTGTAATCCCAGCACTTTTGGAGGCCAAGGTAGGTGATTGCTTGAACTCAGGAGTTCAGGACCAGCTTTAGCAAGAATGGGAGAGGCCCTGTCTCTACTAAAAATAGAAAAAATTAGCTGGCCATTGCCATAGGTGCCTATAGTCCCAGCTACTTGAGAAACTGAGGCAAGAGGATCACATGAATCCAAGAGTTTGAGGTTGCTATGAACTATGATGATGCCACGGCACTCAACCCCAGGGTGACAGAGTGAAACTGTCTCAAAAAAAAAAATTTTAAAAAGGAAACATCATTTATACCTTGGATGACACAGAAGATTTGGGAATCCAGCAATGTCTGGAAGTGGGAATAAGAAAGGAGAAAAGACAGGAAGTTGATGAATTAAAAGTCAGCTAAATCGGGACCGGGCATGGTGGCTCACACCTGTAATCCTAGAACTCTGGGAGACAGAGGTGGAAGGATCACTTCAGGTTAGGAGTTCAAGACCAGCATGAACAGAGCAAGACTCCATCTCAAGCTCCTGACTCCTGAGTTCCTGGCTCCCAAATCAGCCTCCCAGAATGAGACAGGATTATTGTCATAAGCCACTGTGCCCAGCTACAATCTAGCTTTAGATCATTTTCATCCTCCTGAAAAGAAACCTGACACTTCTATTTTAATAACAAGCCTCCTAGAAGTATTTCATTAGTTAAACCATGCCAGAATAAAATAAGTGAATTAAAAGAAAGAAACCATAAAAGTGGTTTCCTCTAGGAGGGAGAGTGCAGGGTGGGTGGCCATGACAGGGGTTGAGGGGGATGAGCTTCTCATTGTCTGCCCCTCTGTAACATTTTCTGCTTTCTAAAAACCTGGTATATGTATTGTTTTCATTTATAAATATAATAAGCCAGGCATAGTGATTCATGTCTATTATCCTAGTTCTTTGGGAGGCAGAGGAATGCTTGAGCCCAAAAATTCAGCCTGGGCAACAGCGAGACCCCATCTCTACAAAAAATTAGAAAACTAGCTGGGCATTGTGGCACAGGCCTATAGTCCCAGCTTCTCAGCAGGCTGAGGCAGGAGGATCACTTCAGCCCAGGAGTTTGAGGTTGTAGTGAGCTGTGATGACACCACTGCCCTCTATTGGAGGTGACAAAGGACTCTGTCCCATTAAAAAATAATAATAATAACAGTCCCTTTAACATGAACTTAATGGAAAGTGAGATGTTAAATTTGTGGCAAGGATTTGCAAAAGCCCTTTGGAAGTCTAAAGTGCTCTGTAGATTTGAGGAATTGTCATTCTGGCATCACAGGAGAACTGGGCGAAAAGAGACTTTGCAAGGTCAGCACCTTAGGGACCACCTGCTGAATGAGGTGCTGTCAACTAGAAGATGGGGCCCCACCGCAATAAAAGCACTTTTGGAAGATCCTTGGGGCACAAACGTCTGTGAGTTGGTCTTTGGGGAGGTTAAGGCAGAGGGTCACCATCAGTACAAGAGCACGGCCTGTCCAGGACCAGAGACCAGGGCTTGTGATGCTGAAAGGTGGGTGTCCCTGACCCAGGTAAAAAGAGAACCAAGGCAGCCATCATCCCAGCCAGAACCACCCTTCCCCAAACAGCAGGTTCCACTTTCTTGGGATAAGGCCCTTTTTATAGTATTTTACATTTTCCTTCACTTTTCAGAAAAATGCCCCCAAGTGGGACTGCCTTGTTGTTTTTTTTGTTTGTTTGTTTTTTTAATGCCAAGCCAAGGAGTGGCACTGGCCACATCAGCGCTGTTCTCGCCTGTTTCTCATCTGGCTGCTGAGAGAAGTGGCTGTTACTCTACCAGCAAAATGTCTCTGGGAAGAAAGGAACGGAAAATGTGAGAAAATTTCCTTCCAAAATCCCAAAGAATCCTCTTTCAGCATAACCAGTGAGAATTAATGGCACAAAGAACCACAATGGAAAAAAAGAAGAAAAAAACCAGGATGGCAATTCCTCAGTGCCTGAGGGCATTCAAACTCACAGCACGATCTTTCTTTGTGGACCCCAAAGATGTTGCCATGTGGTGGGAGGACTTCCCAAATGTGACTGAAGAAATGAGTCTCCTGGGTGAGGACCCTCGTTGGAAGATCATGATAGAGAAACGGGACTAGCCACCCTGGAACCTAAGTGAGGAATTTGAAGACTTGGACTTGAGGGTGGAGGTGGTAAGAGTGTTCTCGACCTTCAAACCCTGACCAAGCCTGCCCAGTAGTGATCGCTTCCCAGGCTATCAGAAGGGCAACCTTTAGGAAACTGCCAAGGAAAACACATATGCTACAGCTAAGCGTGTCTCATTATTTTAACCAAATAATGTTGTTTAACCAAACAACGTCTATAGTTTGGGGATTTTGTGATGTGGACTAATCTTACTGAAGTTAGATGATATCTCAAAGTGGTTTTGATTTGCATTTCTCTAAAAGTGAGTGACAGCTGTTATGAGAATGGGACACAGGATAGACAAGTTTTGATTAGGAGGAAAGGAAAACACGGTAAGAGACCTTACAAGGAGGGCAGCCCTGATAAGGACATGTGGATCCTGGCTTTGGGCCATTCTAAGGTGGAGGAAATGGCAAGGGAAATGGAGCGTGAGTGAATCAATGCAATGAATACGTGATAGGAAAAATAAAAGACGAGAAATGAGGCAATGATTTATAGCTCATTTTTCCTTTATTTCACTTCATTCATTGACAGTATTTTACTTGAAAATAATAAAATGTATGCACCATGCAAATATGTAACTGAGGACAATTTTTAGAACATTCTTTGTACATAAATATGCCCGGGGGAGCCTCTTCTTTGAACAGAACCTTAAATTATAAAATTTCTCTCTCCAGTTATCTTTAGTCAAAGAACACATGGTGCAAAAGTTTTGGAATCAGCCACATCTGGGTTGAAGTCCTGAATCTGCCATTAATTGGCTGTGTGACCCTAGGAAAGTTACTCAGCCTCTAATGGAGTTCCAGTCTCTCAATCTGACCCATGCCAGTAGTAATAAGAGGCAACACTTCATTGATCATTTTCTTTCTTTTTTTTTTTTGAGACAGAGCCTAAAGTGCCATGGCATTATAGATCATAACAACCTTAAACACTTGGGCTTGAGCAATTCTTTTGCCTCAGCCTCCCAAGTAGCTGGGACTATAGGCACCTGCCACAGGCCTGGCTAGTTTTTCTATTAGTAGAAATGGGATCTTGCTCTTGCTCAGGCTGGTCTCCTGAGCTCAAGGAATCCACCTGCCTGGGCATCCCAAAGTGCTGGGATTACAGGTGTGAGCCACTGCACCTGTCCTTATTGAATCATTGTCTATGTACCTCTATGTACCAACATCTTAAGCCTTCTGCATATATCAACTCTTTTCATCCTCATGATAAACTTTTCTTGTATATTGTTATGAGCTGAATTGTATTTTCAATACATTCACATGTTGAAGTCTTAACCCCAGTACGCTAAAATGTGAAAATAGCACTGTTTATTTGAAAATAGCATTGTTGCAGAAATAAATAATTTAAGATGACATTCTAAACAATTAAAAAAAAAAAAAAAATGACATTCTAGCTGGGCCCAGCAGCTCATCACACCTATAATCCTAGTACTCTGCGAGGCCTAGGGGGGGTGGATTGGCTGAGCTCAGGAGTTCGAGACCAGCCTGAGCAACAGTGAGTCCTGCCTCTACAAAATAGAAAAGCTATCCAAAGCCTGCATTCCCACCAGCAGTGTAGAAATGTTCCCTTCTCTCCGCATCCACGCCAACATCTATAGTTTGGGGATTTTGTGATGTGGGCTAATCTTACTGAAGTTAGATGATATCTCAAAGTGGTTTTGATTTGCATTTCTCTAATGATTAAAGATGATGAGCATTTTTTCACATGTTTGTAGGCCATCCACCTGTCTTCCTCAGAGAAGTTTCTGTTCAAGTCTCTTGCTCACAGAGAAATGGGGTTATTTGTTCTTTTCTTATTGATTAGTTTGAGTTCTCTGGATTCTAGTTATCAGACATTTGTTGGAAGCATAACCTGCATAAATCTTCCGCCATTCTGAAGGTTGTCTATTTGCTTTACTTTTTTGCTCTTGGCTGTGCAGAAGCTTTTTAGTTTGATCAGATCCCAGTAATGTATTTTTTATGTTGCTTCAATTGCCCAGAAGTTCCTCCTCATAAAATATTCTCCCAGGACTATTTCTTCAAATGTTTTCCCTGCACTCTTTTCTCGTATTTTTATAGTTTCATGTCTTAAGTTTAAATATTTTATTCAATGAGAATCAATTTTTGTTAATGGTGAAAGGTGGGGTCCAGTTTCAGTTTTCTACAGGTCACCAGCCAATTCATCCAACACCATTTGTTAAATAGGGGGTCTTTTCCCCATTGAATGTTTTTAATAAACTTATTCAAAGATCAAATGACAATAAGTAACTGGGTTCATCTCTTGGTTCTTTATTCTGTTCCAATAAATTAACCTGTTTTTATGCCAGTACCATGCTGTTTTGATCACTATAGATTTGTGGTATAGCCTGAAGTCTGGTAATGTTATACCTCCTGATTTGTTTTTATTTCTGAGTAATGTATTGGCTATTTGAGGTTTTTTTCAGATTCCATATAAAATGAAGCACTATTTTTTTCAAGCTGTTTAAAGTATGACAATGGTGCTTTAATAGGAATTGCATTAAATCTGTATATTGCTTTGGGCAGTATGGACATTTTGACAATGTTGTTCTTTCCCAGCCATGAGCATGGTATGTTTTTCCATTTGTTAACATTTTCAGCTATTTCTTTTCTCAGAGTTTCATAGTTCTCTTTATAGAGATCTTTCACATCCTTTGTTAGGTAAATTCCCAGATATTTCATCTTCTTTGGCACTACTGTAAAAGGAACAGAGTCCTTGACTGTATTTTCAGCTTGACTATTATTGGCATATGTAAAAGCTACTGACTTGTAAGTATTGATTTTGTATCCTGAGATGCTTCTGTATTCCTTGATTGCTTCTAAGAGTTTTGTAGTTGAGTCCTTGAGATTTTCCAGATATAGGATCATATCATCAGCAAAGAATGAGAGTTTCATCTCCTCTGACTCTAGTTGGATACCCTTGATGTCCTTCTCTTGCCTGATTGCAATGGCTAAAACTTCCATTACTATGTTGAATAACAGTGGAGACAGTGGGCATCCTTGCCTTGTTCCTGATCTGAGTGGAATGTTTTCAATTTTACACAATTCAATATAATATTGGCTGTGGGTTTGCTGTAGATGGCCTCTATCATTTTAAGAAATGACCCTTCTAAGCCTATTTTCTTAAGTGCTTTGATCATGAAAGGATGATAGATATTATCAAAAGCTTTTTCTGCATCAATTGAGAGAATCATATGGTCTTTGTTTTTTATTTTATTTATGTGATGTATTATATTTATAGATTTACGTATGTTGAACCAACCTTGTAACCCTGGAATAAAACCAACTTGATCATGGTGTATAACTTTTTTGATGTGTTGTTGAATTCTGTTTGCTAAGATCTTATTGAATATTTTTGATAAAACATAAATATAGTCCAGAAAATAGGAGGGAAAAGTAGAGAAAGGGGAGGGAAGGGAGGAAGCTGGGAGGATGAAGGGCATTTGGAGGGAACTCACCTAATGTGTATAATGCAGTGGTACATTTCAAAACTAGTAAGAAAAGAGTATAATTGTCTTACCACAACAAATAAGTAAGCAAGGTAATGAATGTGTTAATCAGTTCAATGTAAGCATTTCGCGTTGCATATCAAATCAGTACACTGAACCCCATAAGTACATCATTGTACAAAGTTATGATTTAATAAAAAAAAGACAAAAATAAAATAATAAAAATAGAAAAATAGAAAAACTAGCCAGGCATCGTGGTGGGTGCCTGTGGTTCCAGCTACTCCAGAGGTTGAGACAACAGGATCACTTGAGCCCAAGAGTTTGATGTTACTGTGACCTATGACACACAGCATTCTACCCAGGATGACTGAGACTCTATCTTATAAATAAATATTAAATTTTATTTTAAAAAACATGACATTCTACTGTAGAAGGATGGGCCCCTAATTCAACATGACAGGTATTCTTACAAAAAGGGAAAATTCGGATCCAGAGACACATATATAGGGAGAATACCATATGAAGATTGGAGTTATGTTGCTAGATGCCAAGGAACTCCAAGAAACTAATAGGGAGGCCTGGAATAGATCCTTCCCTAGTGCTATCAGAGGGAGGATGACCCTGCGAACACCTTGATCTTGGACTTCTAGCTCACAGAACTAAAACAATATTTTTTTAAGATGAAATTTCGCGTCCTCTTTTTTTTTTGAGACAGAGTCTCACTATGTTGCCCTCACTAGAGTACTGTGGTATCACAGCTCACAGCAACCTCAAATTCTGGGGCTAAAGCAATTCTCCTGCCTCAGCCTCCCAAGTAGCTGGGACTACAGGTGCTCACCACAATGCCTGGCTATTTTTTTGTTGCAGTTGTTTAGCTTTCCCAGGCTGGGTTCGAACCTGCCACCCTCAGTGTATATAGCCAGCTTTGTAACCACTGTGCTATGGGTGCCGAGCCAAATTTCATTCTCTTGCCCAGGCTATGGTATGGTGGCATCACCATAGCTCAATGCAATCTCAAAGTTCTGAGCGCAAGTGATATTTCTGCCTCAGCCTCCCAAGAAACTGAGATTACAGGCACTTGCCATCACATCCAGCTGATTTTTCTATATTTTTGTAGAGATGGTGTCTCACTCTTGCTCAGGCTAGTCTCAAACTCCTGACCTCTGCTTAGACTCCCAAAACTCTAGGATTATCACTGTGAGGCACTGTGTCCAGCCAACAATAACTTCTGTTGTGTAGCCATTCAGTTTGTGGCGTTTTGTTATAGCAGCCCTAGCCAACATACACATTCATGCACCACATAACAATGTTTTTGTCAACAACAAACCTCATACTCAATGGCCCCCATGTAAATAATATCATATTTTTACTATACCTTTTTTGTACTTAAATATGTTTAGATATACAAATGCTTCCCATTGTGTTATAATTGCCTATTGTATTCAGCACAGCAACGCTGTACAGATTTGTAACCTAGAAGCAATAGGCTGTACCATGTAACCTAGTGTGCAGTAGACTATACCATCTAGGTTTGTGTAGGTATACTCTATGAGGTGGGCACAATGAAACAAATACCTAACCATTCATTTCTCAGAATGTATACCCATTGTTAAGCGACCCATGACTATTCATAAATATAGTTGGCACTTTGTGTGCACAGTTCCATATTCATGATTCAACCAACCACAAATTGAAAATATTCCAGAATAGAAAGCAACAATAAAAAAAATAAAAACTTAAAAAAAAATACAGTATAACAACTATTTACATAGCATTCATATTATATTAGGTACTATAAATAATCTAGAGATTATTTCAAATATATAAGAGTCCAAGCAAAGAGATAAAACCCACAGACTCAGCTATTTGTAAGGCTAAAGTGAGAGAATCCCTTGAGCTCAAGAGTTGAAGACCAGCCTGGCAACATAGCAATACACTTTCTCTCTCAAATAAATAAACAAAACCAAATAATAAAGCATTTGAACTATGTGCATTGGTTATATTCAAATATTATACACTTTTATATAAGGGACTTGAGCATTCATGAATTTTGATATCCACAGGTCTTGTAATTAATCCCCTTACAGATACCAAGGGACTGTATATACACACAGTTATTGAATTCCCATTTTACTAAAGAGAAAACCAAAACACAAGAGCTTAAGGTCACACAGTGCATAGATAAGATGAGAATGAAACCAATCAAAACCTTTACCTTAACCCCTATATTACCATGGTAGTAGTACTTAACTTCATAGAATTGTCATAAGGACCAAGTGAAATAATTTATGTAAAACCTTTAGCTCTGTGACTAGAATTAATTAAGAGCTCAAGAAAATAAGCTACTATTATTTATTATGATTACTCTATATTCAGCATTATGCAAATTCTTCAATTGCATTACTATCATCCCCACATTATAGATAAAGAAACTAAGACTCAGAATTAGTGATGTGACTGGGATTTCAAAACCAGTTCTTGTTCCAAAGAACTGTCTTGCTCCAAAATCCGAATTAAACCACCCCCACTTTTTATGTATTAATCTCTATCAAACTCTATTCCAGAAAAGACTTTGCATAAGCCCTTGTTGAAAAAATTCCTGCCAAGCTCACTGACTACATTACGGCAGTGGTTCTGGAGGATTATGGTGAAAGACAGGTAATGATGGCTCCACCCCTGAGATGAGATGGATCTCTGCAGGCCTAAGTACTAGTTTACATGGATTGTTATAGAACAAGACCTGGCCGATGGACTCTACCAAAGGATTTAAACTAAAACCCCTTATGCCACAAAAAATAAACTACTAGAACTGAGTCAGAGAAAAATCTCTCCATTCAACAGGGCTTGGTGAAGTTCTAACAAAAGTTCTTATAAAAAAAAAGACCCAAAAGCCACAAGAAATAAGAAAAAGACTAACAAATGTGACTTCATTAGAAATTTTAAATACTTTTAAGCAGAGAAAACTATAACAAAAAGAAAAGTCAAGTCCCACCCAAAAGATGCATCTGTAATAAGTATAACCAAGAACTGGTATCCACAAAGCATCTTTAAAACTCCTACAACTGAGTAAAAATAAGAAAAGTAGCCAGTCAGGAAAAATTTGGCCCTATAATGATATGGAGGGTCTGCATTTCACACTCTGTTACCAAAAAAAATGTGGCCACCTTCCAACTGAGCACAAACCCAAAAGAAGCTCTTACATGTGCTCCAGGAGACATGAGCCAGAATGTTTCTGATACATTATTTGTAATAGTAAAGAAAGAAAAGCCACCTAGGTGAATTGGAAAATGGCGGCATCATAAAATGAATTAGAGTTAGTGGTATCACTGTAGATAAATCTCATAAACATAATAGGGAGTTTAAAAAAGCAAGTTATTCTTGGGGGGAACACATTTATAAGAGGGACTTTGCCTGAAAAAGGCAATCAGTGTAACCTGGATCTTTATACCCTCAATGAATCCCCAACAATAAAAAAAAAAAAGCACATTATAGAAATACATAATGCAACATGTATTACCATTAACAGTATATAGTGTTTATAAACATGCAAAACAATGCGATGCATTGTGTAGAGCTAAAAGTATATGCAATAAATCTATGGCAATTCTTTTGGAAGATTATGACAGATAATTTGTCTGACAATTAAGTTCACGAACTGATCCTAGAAAAAGTGTTGTGTACCTCATTGCTGAATATCATCACTATGGTCACCTTCCAAGTACTCCCCCTGGGAAGTGATGCACCAATGCCAGCACCCAGTCCACTATTTGAAGCAATTTTGGTACTCTTTTTCTGGAATTGACCATCTAAGCAATCATTGTACAAGGTCTGACAATTGAGTTCACAAACCTGCCACTGTTCATTTACGTTGGCAACACTGTACAAACAACTCAGTAAAGTTTCACAACCTTGGTATGTCAGTGTCCCACAACTGTGCTTGTATCAATGTGTGGCAGTATCTTGTTGAGTGACATTCATTATTTTTGTTGCATATTTTTGTGTGTTGTACAACAACAGCCCAGATGGTCATTCCAGAGGTTGCAAAATTGCTTTGAAGGGTGGACCAGGCTCTGGCATCAGTGCATAGCTTCCCAAGGGGAATACCTCAAAGGTGACCATGGTGATATTTAGCAATGTGGTATGTAGCACTTTTTCTAGGTTGGGTTTGTGAACTTCATTGTCAGGCCCCAGGGCAGGGTAAACGCCAACCTCAAACTAGAGAGGAGGGCAAGTAATGGGGATGGGAAGGGAACACATGCAGTTTCCATATGCATGATTTTTTAATTTCTTAAGCTGCATGGGTGGGTGCCTGGGCATCTATTACCATATATACTCAAGTATAAGCTGACCCCCTTAATTTTACCCTAAAAACTGGGAAAACTTAGTGACTCGAGTATAAGCCAAGGTGGAAAATGCAGCAGCCACTGGTAAATTTCAAAAATAAAAATATATACCCAAAACAATTAC
>CAUYPK010072836.1:0-10925 GCA_963574355.1 Loris lydekkerianus | reverse complement strand
ACGGGCAGCCTATCAGGAGGAAGTCCACTGCACGGGCAGCCTATCAGGAGGAAGCCCACGGCACGGGGAGCCTATCAGGAGGAAGTCCACTGCACGGGCAGCCTATCAGGAGGAAGCCCACGGCACGGGGAGCCTATCAGGAGGAAGCCCACGGCACGGGCAGCCTATCAGGAGGAAGTCCACTGCACGGGCAGCCTATCAGGAGGAAGCCGACGGCACGGGGAGCCTATCAGGAGGAGGTCCACTGCACAGGCAGCCTATCAGGAGGAAGTCCACTGCACGGGCAGCCTATCAGGAGGAAGCCCACGGCACGGGGAGCCTATCAGGTTGAAGACCAAGGCAAGCGCATTATTCTTTCCTTTCCAAGCATCTGCGGCCCCGGCGTTCAGAGGCACAGGTCCTCTCTGGAATGCGGGCCTGCCGAGAGTCATTCAGTCATTCGCATTGGACTATTCCTTCCTACGGACTGAGGACAACAAATGAGCTCTTATCGCTCATTGAGACAGCCAGGATAGCACAAAGACACATGCCAAAAGGTGGGAGTTAAAAAAGAAAAAAGGCAAAAAAGCCCAGAGCACACGCTGTTCTTTTGGCAGCATGACGGTGACACCCAGGGCCGCCAGGCAGTCCATGCCCAGAAAGGGCCATTCTGGCCTGTAGGTGTGCCAGCACCAGGGGCACTCAAACAGCGTCGCCCTTTACCCTCTCACTTTGCCTCATGTTAAATCGCTCATCTGAAATCTCCCTTGAGCTCGATGTCCCTTGAGCTCTATGCCCGGAGAAATGACTCGGGAGCGTGTGGGAGGCGGTGGGCTGGTGTCCCAGCAGCCTCAGGCCTGGAGCTGTAGGGTCACTGCCGAGACTGCTGGGCAACAGTGTTGTCCCTGAACGGGGGCGCCTGAAGTCCAGCTGCTACTGTGGTGGAACCGGCACCCAGGTTGCTGCCAACCACTTTACTCCAGTCCAGCCTGGCAGTCACCGCCACAAAATTCAACAGGTCTGGTGACAAGCTCTGCAAAACTCAATGGACAGCTGGCTTCTTGGGTGAGGAAAGGAAATACATTTCTTAGAGGCAAGCAGGGTGGGAACCCAGGCTCAACACTCACTTGGGTGGGTTCTGTTCTGTGCCACCTACCCTCTGAGAGACCACTCACAGCGACAGTGTGGGGACAACAGAACCCTGGGTGTGAGGGGTGAGATTTCTCTTACAGCAAGAAAACTGTTGACCCTCAGGGGGCTGCGACCCCCTCCTGGATAAAGGTTCCCCTGAAGGAGGACAGTGGGCGGCCAGGGCTAGCTGCCCACTTCCTACCCCACCCCAGGGGCTCTCAGGGCGAGAGCTGACCACAGGCAGCCACTCCAGCAGCAGCATGAGACCAACCACTACTCAAGGTGGCTTCCCACAGACATCAACCTGCAGCACCAGAATGAGCCCGAAAGGCAAACAGGACCAGGTGATGCCACAGAGAGTGCTTTGCAGGGTGTTGGGTTCTGGGCTGAGTCTCCAAGTCACACTTCAAGGCACAACACTGGCAGGGTCTGAACAAGGAGGGGCGGAAAACTTGTATCCACTCATAACTATTGACAGCACTTCTTCCCCATGCTTTCTGGACCTTCTGTGGACTGCTGTGTGATCACATGTTTCTCTGGCACAACAAATAGCTAAGGATGAGAATTTGCTGTAGGAAGTCAGTGGGGGTGCAGTCTATAGGACAGATGGCCTCTTCCCCACCTCCTGGCCCCCTGCTAGGTTAGGAGTGACTGGGAGGTGCTGCTGTCAGGCTCAGCCTTTGGGCCTTAAATAAAGCAACATATGTAGGAATTCCAGAGTCCAGGACAAGTCTCAGATATCAACACAAAGAAAAGCCTCTAGCAGGCTGAGAGACAGGCCCCGTCCAGGCACACCTCCCCATGCCCTGCCTGATCCAGCCACCCTCCTGGTTTTCCTGTGTGCTCTGCACGGGCCCTGCTTTTGCTCCCTACTCAACTCGACACCGGTTTCTCATTTCTCCTCTCACTCTGTACAGCTAAGCACATCACATGGGAGGCGCTTTTACAGCCAGAGAAAATATACACCAAAGGGAGGGTATCTGTAGGGACTAATTTCTGGGGTAAATGGGAGAGGGTCTGCGGGGCTCCACAAGGCCTCATTCCCAGGGCAGACTTGCCTCTAACGCGGAACCAGTGTTCTATCTGAGACCGGATGCAGCATTGACTCCTTTAGCTTTTCCCTCCTTTTCAAAAATATTTTTTAAAATAAAAACCTGGCTCAGAAAAATAGACAGGATTTAAGCCATTACTTTTCTTAAGGGTATAGGCTGTTTTGAGGATCTACTCCTCCAAAAATGTTAATTCAAATTATTTATCCTAAGTATTTAAATAGAGAGCAATGGAGGGAGCTGGCTGTGGCCTGTCGTGGTTTTCCCTTTGCACCGTCTAGAGGGCTGCACAGACGGCTCTGCTGTGTTCTCTATTTCAGTTCCTTTGTTTCTCCATATCTGTATCTCTATTCTGTCTTGTGTGCCCTTAAAAGGGGCACAGATTGAGCATTTTAACTTTTCAGTTTACAGTCGAGATGCTGCACTGGATAGAATGCATCTTGATTTATCTTCTGTAAATAAGAATGTTTAGTTCTGATTTTTCTTGAATGGATGATATGTAGTGACTTTATAAACTCCAGGCTTGCAATGTTGAGGGAAAGTGGTTATGTTAATATTAAAAAAAAGAATAAACAACCTGGTTTTTTGTACCCTCAAGGAATCCCCAACAACAACAAAAATCACTAGCTGAAATAAACCTGATCATGAAAATATACCACATAACAGTGTTTAAAGCTAAACACATGAATCACTCCCATGGAGGGACAGAACTAAAACTATTCCTGTGATAACTTTCCTTTGTTTTTATATCATTTTAGAATTTGCCCAAACACTGAAATGCTAAAAAAACAACAACAAAGAGAAAGACACTAATTGTCTTCAGACAGAAAGTGTAGACCACAGATAAATTACATTGTTACTGTCATTAAAAAATCTACAGATAAATTACATTGTTACTGTCACTAAAAATCTATAAATTACAATGTTACTATCATCACTATTATCCACAGATAAATTACACTGTTTCCACCAACACTACTATTAGTAGTCTAACCAGCAGCAGTCCAGCAATGGGAGAAAATTGTAATCAATAGTCATGAAACATCACACTCCAGTGTGAAAGGGAGACAAGCGTGTTAAGTTAAGCCACGTTGACCAGACAGTTTTAATTCCCTGGAGCCATCTCAGATGTACTTAAAAGACTCAGCTGGCAGGTTCTCTTCTCCCCACTGGTTTCTGTGTGGTCAGAAACTCTTGCAGAGCTCTGGCCTCCGGGGTACAACTGCAAGGCCCCAGAGGCTGCTGGTACTGTGCTGTCCTAGAGGGAGCCCTGCACCCCTCTCTGTAGAGTTCTTTGGGACCACTGTATTTTGCCTGACCCCAACTTTGGCATCAAGCCTCCTACTCTGCTCTGGTAATTCCCTTACCCTCATCCCACTGCAGACACACTACCCAGAGACACTCACCACATTGCATGCATGTAAGTTGGGGGCAGCCGTGGGCTGCTGACTGGAGTGCAGTTGTATGACCTCATAATCCTTTCTGCCAGCAAAAAATTCCGAAAGAGACTAGCCACCAACAGGTCCTGTCTGAAGAGCTTTTGGAAGAGATCTGAGTGCAGATAAAGGGAAAAAAAGAGGTTTCAGTGACTCACGTCCAGCATTTAAAGCCAAATATACAAATTTACTTCTATCAAAAAATATTACATACAAATTGAAACACACATGCTTCCCATTGTGCATAAACATATACACAAACATATGTGCATATATGCAAATACATGCAAACAGAATGCATGTATACACAAACACACATACACATGTACACATACATATAGACATACATGCACACACATAAATGTACTTAACATGACCAGATACATACACACAAACACGTATGTGCACACTCACACATATACACATAAACATGAACAAAAACCAAACCAAAAATACAAATAAATTTTATAATAGTAATGCTGGTTTCAACAAATATCTTGAGTGCCAACGATTATCAAGAAAGATAATCCTGAACCTGCTGGGACAGAATTTATTACCAGAGCAAACGCTGACACGGGCTTGCTGCAGGGCCTTAGCCGGTGCCCACTAACTTGTGCATCCCCCCCCAGCGGCCTCCTGGCCTCAGCTTCTCCTCTCCACCCTCTCAGCATCCTCCTCACTAGAGAACTCACTGATCCCATTGGCCCCTCTGGAGCCCCAGGGTCACCATGCCCTGTGCCTGGCCAGCAGCTCACCCCGAGGGAGCACGTTCCACGCGATGGTGTCCGTGATGGCTGTAAAGATCCAGTTCAGCTCGCCCAGAGGAGTCCTCCTATCATTCAGACGGCCAGGAATTCTGGAAAACATAGTGTTTTCATCAGAGATGCTGTGGCTATTAGAACAGGTAATGGACGGGGGCGAGGGAGGGGACAGAAAGGGGATGAACAGGCCCTGACTAGAGGCAGGAAAGGGTGGTTGTGTGTGGAGACAGACCCTGTGTGAGCATCCGCCTTCTCCCCACCTCTACAGATGCCCACAACACACATAGCTCACCCAATGAGTCACACACCCAGTGGCTTCCATGTCTGACCCATGGGCCACTGGGATCCTGAGGACAGTCCCATGACATGTGCCATGAAGGAGTCTGACCATTCCCACGACTCCACAGCTCAGCCTGCTCCGTGGCTCCAACGGTGCCCAAGTGCACAGTTCATGAGAGAGTGCCAGGGGGACTCTCATCCCATAAGGGTCCCTCAGCTCCCATTCATTCATCAAAGAGCTGAGTGCCCACAAGACGGCTAACCACATCAGTCCCTTCCCGGTCATCAGTGCTCACCAGAGCCCTGCCCTCAGGAAGCTTTCCATCAGGCAGGAAGGACAGATGACAAGCAAGTAGGTACGTGGGTGATGTGAGGGTGGCAGCAGGAGCTGTGAGGATGCTGCCGTTTCATAAGGAACAATGGGGACAGCCTCACTGACAGACAGAGGCCATGTGAAGTGGGTGCACCATCCAGAGAAGGCATTTCCCCTGCAGTGTTATCAGCCCTGAGCACCATTGTACATCTCAGGTGAAGCATGTCTCTGGGAGACACCACTGAGAAGGGCTGGGGGAGACCAGGAAGGACATGGAGCCTGATGCCCTGGCTTGTGTCTTAGCCACATCTGTAGGCGAGAAGCACTAACAACACAGCAGAAGTGCTGTGCCTTTCAGACTATAGGACACCCCACCAGCAGGCAACTATGGTCATAGGCCAAGGCTCTGCCTGGGATTAGAACACAGGAGCAGGTGTAGGAGAAGTGAGGCTCCAGGCACCACAGTGGAGGGCATTTTTGGAGTCAGCCATGCTGTGTAGTTAGGACTCAGTGACCAGCTGCAAGGTGGGGGTTTCCCCAAACTCCCCTCGCTCTCCATAGTTCACGGGTAGCACCTGCTGAAAGGTGTTATACTCATGGCTACAGCTCAGTACAGAGAGAGCAGACTCCATTTGATCAAGGAAAGGGGCACAGAGGACAGGGTCTAGGACATGTGTGCCAAAGTGCACAGAGCACTGCCCGTCAGGGATGCTCCCCACACCTCCAAGGTGAGAATTCCTGGGGCTCCATCACGTAGGCCAGACGGACTGCCAGGCGCAGGTCCCAACCTCTGCAGTGGGGACACTGTGAGGTAATGTCCCCATCCTAAATCACATGGCTGTTCTTTCTTCTGTGGTAGCCCCATCCAGAGACAAGCAGATGTGGGCACCCTCACCTGGACACTTCTACCTGGCATGAGCCAGACAACCCTGCAGAAGCTGAGAGCAAAGTTAGACCTTCTCTTTGGGCAAGGCCAAATTATAACACTGATATTAAGCTATTTATCACCAAACACAAAACTATTCCAGCCCAGATTTATACAGGTCCCAGGCGGGGCCGTGCATCTGAGAGGCACACACAGCTCTTCCAAGATGTCTACAGTGGGCTGTCACTCGGAGTCCTCTGCTCAGCAGGCTCGTTCATATGAAGAAAAGCCCAAACACACCACTGCTGTGCTGCTCACCAACAGCAACGGGACAGCTGCTCTGGGGCAACCACACGGCCGTCCACGCCAGGACCCGCGAGTGTGAGCAGGCACGAGCTGCTGTGTGTAAAGGTCAGAAAAACGTATGAGGACTCCCAGAATCCACCGACCCCAAACCAGCATGTTGTAATGGCAAAACCGTAGGCATCCAGTGCTGTGCGAAGTAGTTCTCACAATCCTGAACAGCCAGAAACTGGTGAGGTAACCGCTGTTGAACAACCTTGGTGAGACAATGATGAGTGATTAGACTGTCATTTATAAATCTTCAATAACATGAGAAACTGCTTTCTTTATAACATTAAGCAGTAAAATAAGTATATAGTTGTGATTACGTCAAGGAGAGCCGGTGGGAAGGGAGACCTCGAGGTGCAGCAGAGTGATGCTGTCTGTCTTTGTGTCGTCCTGCGGTCCACATGGAGGGGGTGACCCTCCCCAACACCGGAGCCTAAAAAGGCCTCTTGCCACACTGAGGGGCAGCTTGTGGGTGGTAGGACAGCGTCTCCGGGGGGCAGTGCAGGGACCATCAGAACCAAACATGGGCTCCCTAGCCACACTGTTTGTAAACCTGACTAGACATGTTACAGGCACAACCCAGGTATTGAGGATCCAGTGGAGTATGTACAAACCCAACAAACTGGAAAGCTCTTCCCAGCAGCGAGGAGCTGCCCCTGGACTCCCACCCCAGTGCTGCCACTGACTGGTCACGCCATGAAGATGAACAGAGGCTAGGCTGGCTCAGGTTGTATTTAGCTGTGTTCTAAAATGTTCTTTGCTTGTGACAATACAAAGCTAGACCCCATCAGAGCGCCCCAGCAGTCTCTTCCTCCTGAAGCAGAGAAAGCCGTCTGCCTGCCTGACTGCAGACAGGCCCAGAAACTAATCAGATTGCCAATCACTCCATGTGGCAGACTGGTCCCACCAGGGGTGAAACTAAGTCCCACTTCTTTCACCTGTCATGTCATTCGGAGGTCAATCCCTTCAGAGACTGTGTGCTTCTGCTTCCCTTTGTGTAGCTGATACTAATGGGAGTCACCCCCTGACCCACTCGGAAGGCTGCTGGGGCCAAGTGGTCACGCTGAGCCGCAGAAGGACCTGACAAGCGGCAGGCAGTGCCACCTCCCCATGCACTGCATTCGGAAAGCTGCTCTGAACCCTGGGCATTGGCAATGACTGTCCAAGGTGGTGTGTTAAAAATCCAAAGCCACATATTAGTGAAGGACTGATTTTTATGTGGGAAGGGTAGAAAGCCACAGTTTGGAAACACATCACTGAAGAGGGGGTGAGATGTCTGAGCAAAGCCCCCAGAACCCAGCTTCCCTGCTCTGTATCCCCTGTAGGTGATGGGGCTCGGTACCATGGACCACACTCCTCAAGCAGATGTGGTGGACCCCTCCGAGACAGGTACACCAGGCCTTCTCAGGGCCCCATGGCCATCACAAGGACAATTTCCCATGACTTCTCTGACACGTCCGGACTCTTCTGTGTGGTTGGTTTCTGCCCAGGATTTATCATTCTTAATTCCAGCATCCAAGCCATCAGGGCAATCCCTGCCCTGCAGGACACCGGCAGTACTTCAGCATCCCCACCCCCTTTCTATGACTATCCCAGAAAATCAGGGCAGCCCCTTCTTCTCTGACACCCCTGCTGCTGACTCCAGCACAAGGCTTCCTATGCTGGGAACCTGCCACTCAACAGGGCTGCTGCCCACACCCCTCATCCAGGTGGCTAGTCACCTCCCCTCACCCCTGGAGTTCCCATAAATGGAGGCAGGAGGGTCACTTGACTTCAAGAGTTCCAGACCAGCAGGGTCAACACAGTAAGACCCTATCTCTACAAAAAATAGAAAAGTCAGCTGGGCATTGTTGTGGGCACCTATAGTCCTGCTACTCAAGAGGCTGAGGCAAGAAAATCCTTCAGCCCAGGAGTGTGAGGCTGCAGTGAGCTGTGATGGCATCACTACACTCCAGCCTGGGCCAGAGTGAAACCCTATCTCAGAAACAGTATAAAACCAACCCTCCCCCAGGTAATTATTGGGAACCAAATAAGTGTTTGAAACCAAGAAAAACAACTCACAAGAGAAAGAGATGGACAGATAATGGTGATATCAGACAGATTTTACAAAAAATTTACTACTATGTGCAAGGCAATAAAAGGCAAAGTGGTAAATTTTGACATAGAACTAGAATCTATTAAAAAATTGCTAGAAATTCTAGACTTTAGAAACCTACAAAATATAGGGTATTAAATCAAGGAATCAATAAAATGGATTAAACAACAGATCAGACAATGCTGAAGGGAAAAATGGAAGATGGGCCAGAAGAAAATAATCAAAATTAAGCATACAGATGCAAAAGTTGGAACATAGGGAAAAATATACAAGAAATATAGTGAATCTAAAATACCTTCTTGGCACCCCAAAGGAGGGAAGAGAGGGGACAGATCAGAAGCAGCAGCCAAGAACACAATGGCTGAGAATTTTCTATAGCTGAGGAAAGACCTCAAGGCACGATTTCTTAGTTACTCTCTAGGGCTCATGGTGCATACCCAAAGAAGGAGCAAACTCCAATAGGCCACGACAAAGCTGAGACTTGGACCTTGAGCTGAGAGCCTGGCTGCGTCCCACTGGCTGGTGTAAAAGAACACAAGTACACTGCCTCCAAGCCAGTCTGGTGGAGCCACAGCATGTCACAGGAATGCAAGACTTGCTTAACATTTGAACATCAGTGACATAATACAACATATTAACAGAACAAGGATAATCACAGTCATCTCAAAGGGTGGTGGTGAGGGAGCATTTGAAAAATTTCAATACCCATTTATGATCAAAGTTCCTGGGATACTAGTTACAGAAGCAAGCTCCCTCAACCTGACAATGGATTTACATACGTGAAAAATCCACAGCTCACATTACACTGAATGGTGTAAGACAAAATGTCTCCCCCTTAACTGGAGTTGGGGCTTGGACACCCAGTGTTGTTTATTTGGCAGTGCACTAAGCAAGAAAAAGGAATTAAAGACATAAAGACAGGAAAGAAGTGAGATCAGATATATTTGTAGATGACATAATCATAAACACAGATGACCTTAAGGAATCTACAAAACAGCTACTTGAGCTCATTGGAGAGTTTAGCAAGGTTAGAGGACATGAACCATTATGCAAAAATCAACTACATTTCTATAACGCAAATGCTGAAATCATTAACAAAATATTTGCAGTATGTGTCCAGTTAAAACCACAGAGCATCAGGAAAACGACATCAGCACGTGATAATGATTATGGGATGAGCCCACTTAACGCTCATCTAAGTGAAACAAATATGTAAATCAGATGGGAACTCCCAACAATCAGAGTGGAGGAGGCAGAGCCTGCCACAGTCCAGCGCTGCAGCCAAGCCCCAGGTCTAGTTCTGAGATTTTTACTTACTCTTTACATGTGTCCACATTTCCCTGTCATCTTTCAAATGTAAGGGCCCCTTATATTGTGCTAAACTAAAGGTGATGATGTATAAAAAGCATGATGGCTGACAGCAGCACCACAGGAGTCCACGCACACGCCGTAGAGGGGCAGCACTGAGCAGACGCACACACCTTGGGGGGGCAGCACTGAGCAGACGCACACACTGTAGAGGGGCAGCACTGAGCCAATACACATGTGGTAGAGGGGCACATGTGAGCAGATTCACGTGGTAGAGGGCACTCGGTGGACCCGGGGAGGGTGCTGACAGAGAGGACGAATTCCGCAATGTGCCAAAACCAGCAAGGCCGGCAGCCTCTGTCAGGTATCAGAGTTCTTAAAAATGCAGTCAGCAATGAAAGAGGATGATTTGGCCCAAAATTAACAAATGATATAGATCAATTTTCTAGGTGTGCAGGCGTGTGCTGCTGACCCCTATTCTCACTGGCCACACCCGGGATCAGAGCTACGTACAGCATTCTCAGGTCTCTTCTGGCCTTCACACAGTGACCTAAAAGCATCTGTCTCTGACTTCCTCCTTGTAAGGCACTAACATACCCACTTGTCAAATGGGTTCCTGGGAACCCACTTGAACCACCGGCTCCACTGAGGGCACCTCACCGTTAGCTGCGGTCACCACCATCGGAGATGCTTGGTGCCAGCTGCTGAATTCACAGAATGAAAACAAGAGAAGGAAATAAAAAACAGTAACAAAACAGCATTGTTAAGATAAACTCTTAAAACTTATACACACTATATTCATGGACCAGAAGACTCAACAGTACTAAGATGGCAATTCTCCTCAAATTGACTGTTAAAGTCAATGCAATCCCATTCAACACCTCAGCAGGCTTTATGTTAGAAGTGACAAATTGATTTTAAAATTTATAAGAAATGCAGGGAGCTACAATAGCTAAAACCACATTGAAAAGGAACAGTTCTACAGTAAAGCTACAGTGATCAAAACAGTGGTGTTGGCATGAGGACAGGCACACAGATCAGTACAACGGAAAAGGTCAACAACTATAAAATTATAGTCTGATGATTTTTGTCAAAGGTACCAAATAATTTAATGACAAGAAGATAGTCTCTTCCAGAAATGGTGCTGGGACAATCTAATTTTTTCTCTTACTGCACACTATATATAAAAGTTAACTTGAAATGGACCATAGGGAGGTGGTGGAGCTGGGATTAAAGATGGCGGCTGAGTAACAGCTTCCCTGTAACTGGGCCTGGCGAATCTGGGGAGACAAGACTCCAGACATCTCTGGCCGGTGGGACCTGCCTACAATCATCCCCTTGAGGACACAGAGAGCCAG
>CAUYPK010072822.1:0-51848 GCA_963574355.1 Loris lydekkerianus | reverse complement strand
CCCCCCTGGGCCAGCGCCGGCCCCCCCCGAGCTCTACTCCCACGTGGACCCTCTTTCCCGCCCCGCCGCTCTTCCGATCGAGTCACTGGCTTGTCTCTGGGGTCTGTGGCTGCATGCTGACATCTGCTCAGTCACTGACTTGTCCTGGGGGTCTGTGGCTACACAGTGACACCTGCTCAGTCACTGCCTTGTCTCAGGGATCTGTGACTGCATGCTGACATCTGCTAGGTCACTGACTTGTCCTGGGGGTCTGTGGCTGCACAGTGACACCTGCTCAGTCACTGGCTTGTCCTGGGGGTCTGTGGCTCCACAGTGCCACCTGCTCAGTCACTGGCTTGTCCTGGGGGTCTGTGGCTGCTTGGTGATACCTGCTCAATCCCTGGGTTGTGCATCCATTGATTTTCACCATGGTGTGGGCTGATCATTTGGGCAGAGCTATTCCTTGTGGTGTTTCCGGGGCTCGGTCATATGCATGAGGCCTCAGCTGGGAGATCCAGGACAGCCCCGGTGGCTGTGCCTCTGCCCCAGTGCTCACACTCCTCCAGGTGGCTGTGTCCCTCATCAGTGACCCTGCAGAGGAACGGGCTACGGGCTTCTTGCGGACCAGACTTGGAACTTTAACTGCACCCCTTTGTCACATTCTATGGGTGAAAGCGAATGATGAGGCCAGCCATAATTCAGAGGGTAGGAAAATACACTTCCCTTCTTGCTGGGACGATTTTGTGACCATCGTTCATGTGCCACAGCTGCAGATACGGCAAAGTCTGTGTGATTCATCGCTGTGTGGAATCATCACTACAAATAAATTGACTTTTGTTGTTGGAATGGAAAGCTACATTTCCACTTAACAAAATAAAAATCCAAAGTCAGGAGCAAATGAGCAGCAGTTCAAATATAAACAAAAATAATTCATGTGTGTTTGAAATGAATGAAAGAAGCATCAATTAAAGAGACATCAGAGACTTCATAGTGCAAATGAATTATAGAGCCCATGAAACAGAATTTAATTGCAATGTATTGACATAGCTTGTAATACCCTCTCAAAATGTTCAAAAGAGTCAGTTGAATTGTAGCCTTCCTATGATTTAAAACAAGTTTATGACATGTTTTTGCTTCTATACTTTATCTTTGCATTAATGCTACATAGATTTTAAATAAATAATATGGAAATATGTGTGTGTGTATATCCCTAAGTCATTTATAAGATGTAACCATAGTACCTAGGAAGACATTAAAAATTAAACAAATAAATATCTCAAAGTCATCTTTTTTCCTCAGCAGCTATCTGCCTAAAGAAGGGTCTAGATACAAATAGACCAAAATTTAACATGAACAAATTTAGTCATTTGAATTTAAAGAAACATATCTGTGCATAGACTTTCTTCTTAAGTACACATTTCTGAAGTTTTTTTATTTTAATGAAAGATAATTATCATGATATACTGAAAAATAATATAATTTATTATTAATAATATAATTATATTGTTCTATAATGTCTTTATAGGTATGGTGTATTGAGATATGTCTCTTATACAATCTTAGTTTTCCACAGTCTTCCAAAAGGTAAATATGGCAGGTATCACAAAGGTTAAATTGGAGAACAGATATTTCTCTCCCTGTCTCTTCACCCCAACCTCCACCCTACACTCTCAGAGATAATTGCAGCTTTTCATTTGAAGTGATGCTTCTTTCTAGCACAAGAAGGGCAAAGGCATTTCAGCTGTGTGACAGCAAGGCGAGCGAAATGATGTGCTCAAACGGCCTTGACAGCAGATGAAATTCAGCAGTGAACCACCATCAGTTCAAGTACGTGAATGTCTCTGTTACACCCGCAAGACCGGAAGGGCCGCTTCTGTGAGGCTAATTATAGGGTCACTGCCGTAAGGCCGCGTCTGTAATCTCTGTATGTTCCCCGTCTGTCTTTGCAAGCTGACGCACCTCAGAAGAGCCGTCATGGAGCCACTGTCCTCTCTGCCCCTGGTGCGATGCGGTATTTCACTCCAAACTCAGGACTGCCATAAAAGTAGCCCATGCAGGGCGACGGCAGAGAGTCAGGATGTGATTATAACAGAAGCGTTAGGAGCGTGTAGGGGAGCTGCCCACAGTGTGTTCTTTCTTCCACGTCACTGAGAAAGACAAATATTTAGTGCACAACTCATCACAGCGCTGTGGGTCTCAGAGTGAGAAATACGTGTGAGTGAGCTGTGTGGGAGGGACCATGGCTGGAGCACAAGTAGAAAGCAGGTATCAACCCAGTGGCAACAGCAGTAGCTACCACAGGGACCTCCTAGCATGACTCACAGAGCCTGCCACGTCTAGTCTAATGCTGCAGATCCAAGTTTAATATGTCATAGGGAAAGGTGGTGATGTCCCCGCAGTGACCTGGGTGAGGGATGTTGGAGATTCACAGACAAACCGGCTGGTGGGTGAGCCCTCAGAGCCTCACATCTCTGCACTGAGCATCCTCCGTGGGGAAAACGCTGCTGTGTGCAAAGACACCATGCCGCCTGCCACCCACAGCGCTGCAGACTTCTCAGGCACACGTGAGCTTCCTTGAAGAGGCTCATTCAGGGGAGCATTTCCCAGTGTGCACTGCAAACCAAAGTGGATCCTGAAGTCAGCTGGGTTGCAACCAGCCTTTACAATGAGGGGTGAAGTGTGGCCTGCAGATTGCAGTTTTATGGATGCCTGCTAGGTTAGTGATTTCCACACTTTGTATGGTAAAACACCCCCAGAGCCACGTGCACATAAGAGGAAGAGGGGGGTGCTCCCACTGCGCCATGGTTCAACAACAACTCCCTGATTTTGTCCACCAGCTTTACCAGCTATTAGCAAAGCAGCTGGCATGTGTCGGTGTGCCATTGGCGGTTAAATGTGAAATTCTTTTATGTTTACAAAAGCTGTGTTGTAGGAAGTTATAGTAGTCTGTCAGGACAGCCAGAACAAAGGACCACAGGCTGGGTGACTTTGGCAACGGAACTGTATTCTCTCACAGTCTGGAGGCTGGAAGCCCAAGGTCAAGGTGCTTCAGGCTGGTCCCTCCTGAGGCCTCTCTCCTAGGCATGTAGACGCCGTCTTCTCTCTGCATCCTCACGTGAGCCTGTCCATATCCTTATTTCTTCTTACTGTGAAGACACCAGTCCTATAGGTTCCCACATTCCACCCACCCACATGACCACTTTGTTCCTTAATTATCTCTTTAAAGACCCATCTCCAAACACAAACATATTCTGAGTTTCTGGGGATTAGGGCTTCATCCTAGGAACTTGGGGGGGGGAACTTATCCCACAGCAGAAGTTTTCTCCCATGACAACATCTCTGCCTAATTCCATACACAGTCACTTTGAGTTGTTGGAGCAGTCTCCTTGTCACTGCCCACAGCACCACTGTGATCACCCGGGGAGGCTTTCAGGTTCAACCCTAGTGCTTGTGATGTGCAGACTGGGAGGAAGCAGAGAAGCACACACAGGAGCCTTTACGGGGTGCCCCTGTCAAGGCTGAAGTACTGTAGTCCTCCCCTTGACGTGGTACCCACCATCCCCCCTCATGCGCCTGGAGGCAATGCCAGGAGCCTCCAGACGTCTGTGTCAGGGCTTCAGATCAGACTTCCTGATTGACTCAGGGCTGGTTGCAATAGCACAAACAGGGAGGGGACATTTTGTTTGCCTCAGGGCCATCCACTCCGGTCCTATCTCTGAGCTTGTTCGGACCTGAGGGCACCGGCAGGATCCATAATCTCTTTTCTACGGACCAAAGAGCTCAGTGAAGAGCCGACAGGGAGAGATTCAAACAGTCGAACCAAATCCCTCATGACATTTTACAGCAAGTTAAAAATCTAAAAAGCACTTACCCAATCTCTGTAGAGTTATTCTTCCTGAGACCAAGTGCAGAAATGTGCATTCATTGTGTATTAACTCTCATAAGTGAAATTCAGGTTCTGATTTAAATACATTCTTTTTTTTAATCCTCACTCATTTATAGTTTTATCTCAAGAACTCTTTTGTTCACCTGCCATTTGGAAAACATGTTATTCCAGCCACATTTCAGTAAAGGTGAGAGGTGGTAGATATCCAGTCTATTAACAGACATCATGCTCTATCTTTGGTATTAATTCATTTAATGTTTTAGAACCTTCGAGGGTTATTCAACTTGAAACAAATCTGTGTGATTATTTTGTTTTTCAAACTCACATTTTCTTTTGGCTTGTCCACAAGGAGGCAGTAAGATTTTGTGGAAATAAAGTTGGCTCCTGAACTTGGACCTGGGAGGAGACCTTACTGGAGACGTTGAGCTCCTCTGACCCTCAGTCTCTTCATCTGTGCAATGGGCATAGCAGTCGCTGGTAGCCAGCAGTCACGGAGACTTTGCTATATGCACCGCATCACATTAAGATTTTTATTTGCATTCAATTTCCACAATATTTAATCCTCATAAATAGTACATAAAGCGGGTCTTATAATTATCATGGTCTTACATGCCCAAGCTCAGGAGCTGGAAAGAGGCAAAGCTGAGGTTTCAGTGTCAATCTGCCTGAATCCTGAATTCTGATTTGCAGGCTCATGGGCAGATTACAGATGGTGTTGAAAAGTTCTTGACTTAGGACAGCTGCTCTTCAGGCAGTCAATACCATCATTACAAACAAATAGGAAGGTTTTGCCCATTATTTTTCCTGAAATAGAGGTTTAACACGAGTGAAGAAATTAGTCAGGAATACCAGTCTTATGTCCAAAAAACAAACAAACAAAAGAAGTGATTAGAACCCTACAAAACACGTACTCAGTGGACCCAGGCTGACTTGTAGTCAGTGCCTGTTAGTTTTTGCCAAAGGCTCACTAAACATCTGCTTGAGTAACTGTCCTGGAATTGGGCCCAGGATTTAATACCTCTGCCACTAGGTTACTGTTTTCCCTGTTGAGGGGAATTCCATGTTAAAAACACACACGAGTAGGCACTCTGCAAAAATCTATAATGTGGACGTTCTATTGGAGAAATGGCTGGGTTTCCCCCGTAACTGAGTGGCATGGGGGGGGAAACACAAGAGGCGGGAGAAACAAAAGTTGAAAGACCCCCAAATATAGATTTCAACTGCCAGTTAGGCTGTTTGCTCTCAGCTTGGAACACAAGAAATGTGAAGAAAGATCCCTACCCCCTCAAATTCTCTTAAATTCACTAAAATCTTTTATTTTGTAGAAAATCAGAATTTCGTCTTGAAATCTTTTTTTTTGTTTTATAGAGACAGAGCCTCACTGTACCGCCCTCAGGTAGAGGGCCACGACGTCACAGCTCACAGCAACCTCTAACTCTTGGGCTTACTCGATTCTCCTGCCTCAGCCTCCCGAGCAGCTGGGACTACAGGCGCCCGCCACAACGCCCGGCTTGAAAGCTTTCCAACACTTTTTAGCCATTTATTTTCCTCGAACTAAGTTATAAATACATTGCCTGAAAACTGGAAATTAAAATTTTAAGGAAAAGAGCATAACGTTAATCATAAAGAGACTGCGGAAGCCCTGGCTGCAGACGTTTTACAAAAGAGCTGACTAGTACGTCTGATATACCAAAAGGACTTGAGAAGGACCCAAGATTTAAAGAGATTGAAGTAACAAGGCAAGGAAGCATGGCTTTGGACGTGAGGCTTGGTTGGCAGCTTCTGAAGTTGTCTGCAGATAAGATGCTAGTGTTGTATCAATGTCAAGTTCCTGATCTGGATCACTGCTCTCTGGCCAGGTAAGAGAATCGCTTCTTTCAGTGTTTTCTTCCTATGGCTTTTATCTGCGTGAGTTTTCAATTTGTTGCAAAAAAAGTTTTTAAATATTAGCATAGGATTCAAGTGCCTATATGTTGTCTGAAAAATATATCCTTTCCGATTTCACTGTCTCACACGCTTACCCCAACTTCATCATTCTGAATTTACATTTATATTCATTGATTTTCATTAGACTAAGTATCCCTTTGGAATGAAGCACAGTTTCAGCTCCCATGAGAGCAGCCTTGTTTATTTTACAGACAACCTGGGAGCAAGACCCCAGCATAGTGATTTAGGAATAGCGTAAGCCAGGGGTCCTCAAACTGCAACCCGCGGGGCACATGAGGCGGTGTGATTGTATTTATTCCCGTTTTGTTTTTTTACTTCAAAATAAGATATGTGCAATGTGCATAGGAATTTGTTCATAGTTTTTTGCTTTAAAACTATAGTCTGGCCCTCCAATGGTCTGAGGGACAGTGAACTGGCCCCCTATTTAAAAAGTTTGAGGATGCCTGGTGTAAGCTAAGAGTGCTGTTTTACAAGACCACCCCGGCCTGTGACCGGGCACCGCAGGGAATTTGCAGGAATGAGCTCTCAAAGGAGCATGTCTCAGAGCGTGGTTTACAGACCATGCACCTCAGTAGTCCCTGGGTGCTGATTAGGCAGGAGAATCCCTGGGACCCGCTCCAGAAGTACCGAATCAGAGTCTCCGGGGATTCAGCTGGGAACTCCACACTTTGAGTACACTGCCCAGACACTGCTTGTCATTCAGTAATGGACAAGTATGTATTAGTATCCTCCATGTCCCAATTGCCACCCGAGATCCTGAAGATAGATGTGTAAAAACATCAAGTACCATGCAAAATGTCACAGCTGCTTTGCAACTATGGCAGTGTCGTACAAAACTGAGCACAATCTCAGCACTCGACAGAGCGGTCATGCTTGCTGTGTAACATCCGCCAACTGAGTTGGACACTAACACCCACCCCAGCACCTGGACACTGACGTTTCTGACGGCTTTATTCATAATCGTCAAAACTCAGGAGCAACCACAATGTCCGTCAGCAAGCGAGTGGATGAAATGGAATATTATTCAGTGATGAAAAAGGAAGGAGCTGTCAAGGCTTGAAAAGACACGGAGGAACGTGAGCCAGTGTCCAAAGGACACATGCTGTAGGGCCTTCTGGAAAAGGCGAAACTATGGAGACAGGAACAACATCACTGGCTCCCAGGGGGCTGGACAAAGGGAAGGGAGGATGAATGGACAGAGCACAGAGGGTGTGTAGGGCAGTGAGGCTACTGTGCACAATACCACTGCAGTGACACGGCATTGCGTGCTTGTCTAAACCCACAGAATGTACAACACCAAGAGTGGACCGTCATGCCAACTGTTTTCAAAGAGGCCATTGTCAGGCTGGACTTACAAAATTGATTACCAGCATCATCACCGCTCAGCGGCTACTTCTGGACACATGGTGCTTAGAGTGGCACCAGACCTTAAGGACAAATGTTCCGAGGGACAAGCATGAATTCAGCTATTCAGGATTTCATAAACTGAATGATCCAAAATATTTTGTGGTCCAATATTTTGATTAAAATTGTATCTACAGAGGGTGACAATAAATATGTATGCACATGTAAAGAAAGGAAAAAAGGATATTAAAATCGTAATGTGCAAGTCTCATTTGAGTTCTGCAATTACAAAGACATACAAGATACAAGACAACAAACGTTCGCAAATGTTCACATATATTGAGTGTTACAGTTTTAATGCAGTTATTTTCTTTCTTAAAATGTGTCCCTAGCAGGTGCAGTGGCTCACTCCTGTCATCCCAGCACTCTGGGAGGCTGAGGTACCTGGATTCCTTGAACTCAGGAGTTTGAGACCAGCCTGAGGAAAAGAACGATCCTATCTCTACTAAAAATATAAAAACTAGCCTGGTTTGGTTGTGGACAACTGTACTTGGGAGGCTGAGGCGAGAGGATCACTTGAGCCCAAAGAGGTTGAGGTTGCTGTGAGCTATGATGATACCATGGCACTCTAGCCAGGGTGACAGAGTGAGACCCGGTCCCAAATAAGAATAATAATGATGTATGTACATATGTGTATGTCTCACAGATGTCTGTCTATATGCACATGGTTATTTACACTGTGTGTTGGTAATGAAATCGTCAGCAGGAGGCATGAAGCCGGAGGGAACCAAATTGCAAAGAGCAGGGACCAGGGGAGCCCCAGCATCCATACGTTCCCCCATGCGGTGCAGACTGTGTGTACCGTCGCTTCAGAGAAGTAGGAGAGGGGAAAGTAGAATATATAGTCCGATACTGGCAAAATGTACACACAAAGGAAGCATCTGGGCGAGGAAGAAGACAGTTTCATTTTACACTGGAAGTACTAGATTTTGACATCCGGACTCTCAGGGCTGCAAACAGCACTTTGTTACCTTTGCACCAGCCAAATGCAGGTGTACAGCTCCAGGGGAGCTCTGAGAACTGGGAATCGGCCTGTGGAGGTAAGACCGTCCATGAGAGTGCAGCCACTGGACTTCCTTAGAGCTAGGAATGGCACTGAGGAACACCCCCCGCAGGGATGCCTTAAATGCAGGATGCCTGACAAGCAGATTCCTGTGGGGCACGTGGCAGGCTGTGCGGGCTGGCGGGCAGGGTGGGCGGGGTGGCGGGCTCTCGAGAGGGTTATGAAATCCTTTACTCTGGGGAACAAAATATGAAACGCACACAGGTGGCAGGGAGAGAAAAGCCTGTAAGCCTACATTACAAGGGATTTGACGGCGTGTTCAGCAAGGAGAGAGAAATAAGCTGGAAGCAGAGGCGTGGGAAACGGGACTGAAGAAGAAAAGATAAGGGCCAGGAAAAGAGCAGGGCACGCAGGATGCGTTAGGAATCAAAATTGTCAGTGCTGCGCGGGGTGGGGTGGAAAAATAAAGCAGGAGGTGGGGAGAAAATGACCCAACTAGTGGAGATTGAAGAGGGAAGCAGGGCAGGACGTTCGGAGGCACAATAACCAGCTTCCAGAACGAGCCAGCCGCAAGCGGCCAGCAGAAAGATGTGGTGACCCCCTCGGGGTGGTGAATAAGAGCACGCGTAGGTATTTCTGGGATATGAAAAGACAGACCCTGAGCACCCTCTGTCACACACACAGATCCACACACTCACTGGGAGCAGAGGAGCTCAGGGAAAGCAAGCTTCTTAGAGGGCTAGCCAGGAGATGAGAATGAATAAGACACGGTACTATGGGTTGATGCATATACAAACGTTGACTTAGAGTAGAATGCCTTTACAGTTTGTCACAATAAATGGAACTGGTCACTGCACTCTCCAGTTTGTTTTTCTGAATAACCTTGTCTCTTAGAGTCTATAAAACACACATAATACTTCGGATGCTCCGTGAGTAATTGAAACACTTACCATCTGGCCCTATCAGTTCTGATAATCTTCCATTGCAATGTTCAGATATTTATTTCGAGACAAAATTGAATTTGTTTTTCAATATCACTGTCCTGAGTGGAAATTATTTAATTTTAGTGATGCTTTTCTGTGAGTCAACACAGCTTTGAAGATGTCAAATGACAAGGGTATTTACTTACACCAGAGGGAACAAACAGAAGGGGCCAGTATTTTAAATCCAAGTACACAGATCCCGCTTCAGGAAATAATTTTGCTGAGCACTGAGTTTTAAATCGCCTTTTTCAGTTATTATATCCTTCAGGGGTGCTATAAAGAAGTTGGAACAGGGAATGATGTATCCTGACAAATTACTTGTATGTCACAGCAACAAGTAGTTTCCTGCATTATAATTTATGTTTAAGATTATGGAAATCATTATTTCAATATTGATGAGTAAAATTAAGTTGCATTAATAATGATGATGAAACTGATTTGACGCTAGCTTCAAATCAGTTTCATCTTTTTTGTATATTTATGTGCAAGACAAATGCTAAGAAAATTTCCAGGGAGAAGTAAAGAAGAACAGAATGATAAAATAATCAATTAATAGAAACTAATTCATAGAAACAAGTTAGAATTCACAGAAAAAGACTTGAAAAACACTTGTTATCAATGTGTTCCGTGCATTCTAAACTTCAAGAATGAGAAGAAATAAAAGCAATCCCATTACATTTTTAGAGATGGAAACCAGTGTCTGAGGTGAAAATACACTAAGTAGAATCAATGGCCAATTAATTCTAATTGAATAAGAAAAGTGTGTAGTGGATGTGATGATGTAGCAGTGGGGACTATGCCATTTGAAACCCAAAGAGAAAACAGATGTGTAGAGAGAAAGAGCATCCGTGAGCTCAGCAACAGCTTCAAGCTACCAGGGTTTGGACGCGTCATTGTTAAAGTATAGACTTTCCATTACGTCTCGTGTATTGCTGCCTTCACCCCAGACTATTCCTTGTTCAGAGTGAGCGGAGAATAAACTGAGACTGTACCAGAGTCACGGAGGGCGGGGGGAGTGGAGGGGACTCGGTGATTCAGAAATCTACCCACTTTCTATAGAGACGTCTCATCAGTCTCACTGTTGGTCCAGCTGCACCGTGGCATAGAGAGCTAACTTGGTGTCTAAATTTGGGACCTTTGGGGGTTATTCATGCCTGCTCTACAGGAAGAGTTTCAGTTCTGGTGTATTTAGTGAGTCACCGTATGCCCACATACTTTAGAGCAGTGACTTGCAACTGGTGTGCTGTGAGAGGCTCTTAGGTATGCTGAGAAAATTTTTAAAGATCATTAAATTATTCTCAAAGAAGTTCAAAGCATAGTAAGTATATTCTTTTTTAATCACTTTTTTTTTTTTTTAGACAGAGTCTCACTATGTTGCCCTTGGTAGAATGCTCACCATGAAAGTTCATTGCCTTATGAAGCCCACCTAATTTTCTTTTCTTTTTCTTTTTCTTTCTTCTTTCTTTCTTTCTTTCTTTCTTTCTTTCTTTCTTTCTTTCTTTCTTTCTTTCTTTTTCTTTCTTTCTTTCTTTCTTTCTTGCTTGCTTGCTTGCTTGCTTGCTTGCTTTCTTATTCTTTTTTTTTTTTTTTTTTTTTTTTGAGACAGAGTCTCAAGCTGTCGCCCTGAGTAGAGTACTGGGGCATCATAGCTCACAGCAACTCCAAACTCTTGAGCTTAAGTGATTCTCTTGCCTCAGCCTCCCAAGAAGCTGGGACTATAGGCACCAGCCACAACGCCTGGCTATTTTTTTTGTTGTTGCCGTTATCATTGTTTAGCTGGCCTGGGCCAGGTTCGAACCCACCCGTCCGGGTGTATGTGGCTGGCGCCCTACCCACTGAGCTACAGCTGCTGCCTAGTCACTTTTTTTGATCAACATAATTGAAGCGTGCCATGGAAGTTTACTATAGGTCCGAGTGTGCCGTGAGATGAAAAGGTGGAAAACCCCTGCTGCAGCCCTCCAAAATATTAACCCTTCCTCAGCTGTGATTATCTGTCTTGGTTCCTGTGGATCTATTTTCGGTACCCATAATCTTTATTACTGGAGTCAAGAATAATGACTTAACTAACAAATGGTTGGATTTATCACAAATATCCAGAAATTATATAATTTCTTTAGTTTTCAACACAAAAATGTGCCTGTTAAACTTCATAGTTACCTTGCTTTTTAAGAATGGTTTTTACTACCCTTATAAGTGAGTGTTGTAAATGCCTATGGAATTTTATGTCACAATCACCATTTCTCAAAACTCTATGGCTATACTCTTTTCTGGAACTTACTATCAAAAAAGGAGAAATCTAATTATTTTTCTTCCTTTGTACAATCTTCAGATAATATTCTTGCCCTGCCAGAGAGATTACATTTTTTTCTTTAATATTGTTTGTTCATAAAAATATAATCACCAGCATACATGGCTACTTTTAATTTTGCCTGTTTCTCTAACATTGTGAATGAAGCCACTTTCTCAGTGATTTCTGGTTCCATCATTGCATAACTTTCCTTTGCCCTGTTAGAATCACATTGTGTTTCCAGGGTCTGTCCTCTGTAACACATCTTTCTCACCAATTCTGTTTTTTTTTTTTTAAATGTGAGTTACATATGATATTCTAAATTTCATCTTTCAATTCACCTTTGTCAGTATCCACTGCGCACTTTTCTTTTCTAATTGCCATTTTAAATATTCAGAAACCATTTCCATTTAATGTCACACATTCTTGATCTGGTTGCTCTCTTTTCACGGCTACTCTGGCTTTTTAATCTCTTGAATCCCGTTGGCGGTACCTGCAAGGATATCTCCCAGGCCTATCTGCAAGGATATCTCCCAGGCCTACCTGCAAGGATATCTCCCAGGCCGCTTTAACTGCATCTCCACAGTGCTGTTTTGTGTGCTGATCACTATGGAAAGAGGCTAATGTTTTGTTTTGTCTTATCTTTTCACGTTTGAGAGGTTGAGATGCATTCTGGCAAAACTTCCTCGGTTCCCAGGTTGAGTGATCAGTGTTCACATGAAGGAAACAGGGAAGACACATTAGCTTTCCTGCAAGGTCACTTTCCTCTGTGGGCAGGGCCATGGCCCCTGGGCAGTGGGGAGGTGGGAGGGTGTGGATGGATTCCAGGGCTGCTGCAGCCTGAGGCAGCCTCCCCCCTGCAGCCTGAGGCAGCCTCCCCCCTGAAGAGCTGTTGTGTGTTTTGTGGGGCTGTTGGTAATTAGACAGAGCACAGACTATGTGCCATCAACTCCTAGCCTCCCAAGGGATACAGTTCCCCATTTCCAGGACTTTGCAGTCTGCCCCATATACATCAGGGAGACAGATGCCTCAGGGCTAGGACCTGATCTAAAGAGTCCTGTCCCCAGATCACTCTGCAGAGTGCGCAGGATGGCCTTTCTCCACAAGGGCTGCTGGCTGCCGCCTCTGGATTGTTGTAGCCTCCTGGAGGAGGGTGCCTGTTCCCTTCACCTGTGAGCCCGCAGCCTGGTGGCCCTATCTCTCTCCTTATCCTACATTTTGTAAACTGTACGAGAGAAGTACTGATTCTCTCTTTCCAGAAATAGATTTATTTTAGTTATACATCCTTTAGTAGTTTTTATTGAGACTGAAAAACAAAGGAAATGAGGAAAGTAAATTTAGCTCAGTTGAGCAGAAAATCTCTGCGGTTGGGTCCTGTTTATTTAATCTGGGCTAATCAGCTGCCGTCTCTCCCATCCACCTGCATGAGCTTCATCCCTCTGATCCTCTGTAGTGGTCTCCCTGAACCCCTGTTTAATGTCATTAAAGCCCTTCTGGAGAAGGTGGCATTAAGAGACATATTCTATATACATATGAAAGTCTCTCACTCATACCATTGGTCGCCTTCTGCTGCGGCCCACACTCAGGGACTGTTTTCTGCACAAGTCACTCGTACAGGACAGCACAGAGCTACCCACTGTGGAAAACCCCTGCTGCAGCCCTCCAAAATATAAGAAGCATGACTATTCTCAATATGCCTTTGCTGTTGCAGAAAGAGAGCTGTGTGTTCTCCAGAACCCTCTGGCTTTTCCAACCAGGCACAGAGCCAGCCCCGGCTCCTAAAGTGAGGGGACGCTGTGGAGGGTATGCCAAGGCTCTGGGCCACTGACAGACCATCTTTCTAGCCTGGCTCCTAAAACTTGACAGCCGACTCTTTCCGTCAATCACATTCACACCTAAAACATAGGTGACTGTTCAAACTTGAAGCACTGCTGGGTAATTCTTAGATCCCCTGCACCCCTCCAGGTTCCTATAGCTTCTCTTTATTTCTATCACTGCAGAGGTCAAAGAGCTCCTCGCTGGGACAGGCCCCTGTTTCATCTCCCAGAGTCGTTGGCTCTTCCCGCCTTCCGACTGCAGGACACAGACAGCTGTGTACCATGACATTTTCACCCATGGGAGACAGAAGACAGAAGGAACCTCAACAATAAACTCTTCCCCTTTCTCTCTACCGTGTGTTCTTCTAACAACGTTTCCATTCTGCCTGTCTGCAGATGTCATGCAGGGCTGCGGGACCATGCCTGCCAATCCACTTTTTATGTCCCTGACTTACTGTCACACAGAGGCCAGTGCAGTGAGGAACCACCTTCTTTTCACTCAGCTGCTTTAGTCTGGGAAGCGCCTCCGACCTAAAGCATCTAAACATAATCCCTTCCATAATCCCTTCCTCAAGCTCTGTTTTCTACTGAAACCAGGAATAGACATACCATGTGCAGAGAATTTCCATCTTAAAAAAAATCAAAATCCTTAAGGAGAAGGAACAAGAAATTGGAAATGGATCCACATGCCTCAATGAGAATTTTTTTCTTTTCCACCTGGGGTCTTCAATAGGTTTGAAACCTCTGTAACCACACTCGTGTGACATCCACATGTTCAGTCTCATTCCAGTTAACTGCATGGAACCATCACCAATAGTAAGGACAGCGCTATTAATCAAGTAGGAAAATAACACTAGCTTTTGAAGAATTTCTCAGGGTGTAGTTCCCGCCCTACTATGTTAATAAAGCTACTGTGGTACCAGAGAAATGGAATGGTTACTCCATTATTTTTTTGCCAGGACTGCCGTAACAGTCATTGTCTGATTAGCTTAAAAAGCATAACTATATTTTCTTATGTTCTGGAGACTTCAAGTCCAAGACCAAGATGTTTTAAGACTTTGTCTCCTTGTTATGCAGAGGGCTGTCTTCTCCCTGTGTCCCCGTGTGGTCCCACATGGTCCCCACACCCTTTCTGTGTGTCTGTGTCTTGAGCTTCTTTCTTACAAGGCCACCAGTCAGGTTGGATTAGGGCCGACCCTAATGACCTCATTTTACCGTAATCCCCCCTGTAGAGACCCTATCTCCAAATAGAGTGACATTCTGAGGTATCGGGGACTAGGGCTTCCACACATGAACTCTGGGCGGGACACGGTTCAGACCCTAACAGCCGTGTATCTGTGAATACTGATCCTGGACACCAGAGAATTGTTGAATCGACAGCAAAGAAGAGCACTTTGGAGCCCAAGTATCAGTCAATGCAGTAGATATCAGAGAAAAAGGAAATTATTTAAAAGAAGTGGCCATGATTTATGAAATTCAGGAAACAACCAAAAATACAGGGCAGAACTGAAAAGGTACAGGGAAGCTCCAGGGGATCTGTGTAGCAGGAAATGCTAATTTCCCTCACAAGTCCAGTCTGCTGCTGGGATGAATGTGGACCACCCACCTTCCTTTTGTGTAAATAGGAAGGTGACCTAGAGGCCTCAGTCATTCATTCTGATTCCTTGACACCCTCAGCTGAACTGCTCACAATCTGGGAGGTGTGCTGCTCCCTCCAAAAAGCAACTGCTATCGTGCTCCACTAAGAGAGACGGATGCTTGATGGCAAAGGAAGAAAATAATGAACAAGGGAGGAGGGAATGAGGAAGGGAGGGAAGAAGGAAGGGCAAGGATGAAAGAAAGGAAGGGAGGGAGAGAGGGAAGGAGGAGGAAGGGAGGGAGGGAGGAAGAAGAAAGCCTCTGAGGGGTTTTGTGCAAAGGAGACGGAAAGAAAGGAAAGGAGAGGGGAGGGGAGAGGAGAGGAAGAAGGAAGGAAGGGAGGGAGGAAGGAAGAGAGGGAGGGAAGGAGAAAGCCTCTGAGGGGTTTTGTGCAAAGGAGACATGTCCTGATGTAAGTTTTGATAGAATCAATGCAGTTGCTGTATCAAGAGCAGAAACCAAGGAGGAGGGCAGGAAAAAGTGGAAAAGTAAAGAAGGTATTGTAATTACTTAGGTGAGAGATAAAGGCGGCTTAGTCCATGGTTGTAACTGAGGTGGGTGAAATAATCCCCTTCTGGATATATTTTGAAGGTACACCTGACAATTTGTTCGCAAATTGTATGGGTATGGGGAGATTTTGATGGCTTAATGCTTTTGACATCTAGGATGAAAGGTATATATGATTTAATGTGTTTTCTAAGAATCAAAAGGCAGAAATAGGTGCTCAACATCATTAATAATGGTATAAACCCTCTTACATTGATATACAGCTTCAGAGTTAACACTATCTGATGCCCCATATAAAATAAATTATCATTACTATGTTCAAGTCATTTAAAAAAATATTTATTTGCATCTCTTACTGTGTGCAAGACACGGTAATACAGTAACATCACCACCAACATTTTAAATAGCACTAGAGTTTACAAAGAATTTTTTTTTTTTTGGTCAGGGCTGGGTTTGAACCTGCTACCTCCAGCATATGGGGCCAGTGCCCTACTCCATTGAGCCACAGGCACTACCATACAAAGAATTTTAACATCCAGCCTTGAACACCATCAGATCCTTTAACTCAGAAAGTGCTACATTGCAGCTATACTCTTCCAAGTGGGATTCCAGCCAGGCTATAATGCTAGCACTTTTGGAGGCCAAGGTGGGAAAAAAACAACACCAGGTTGTGCCTGGTAGTCCCAACTAGTTAGGAGGCTGAGATAAGAGGATTACTTGCGTCCTGGAATTTAAGGTATAGTGAGCTTTATGACCAGGCCACTGCACTCTAGCCTTAGCAATAGAGTAAGAACCTGTCTCTAAATTTTTTTTTTTTTTTTTTTGTAGTTTTGGCTGTGGCGTGCCATGGCTTCACAGTTCACAGCAACTCCAGCTCCTGGGCTTAGGTGATTCTCTTGCCTCAGCCTCTCGAGTAACTGGGACTGTAGGTGCCCACCACAATGCCTGGCTATTTTTTTTGTTGTTGTTGTTGCAGTTTGGCTGGGGCCAGGTTTGAACCTGCCACCCTTGGTATATGGGGCCGGCATCCTACTCACTAAGCCGTAGGCGCCGCCTCTAAATTTAAAATAATTAAAAAATAAAAATAAACATTCCACCATCTCCTGAGTTTCATTTTCTTAATTATAAAATACCTCTACATATGTATTTTGAACCCATATGCTGTGGACTGAGTTGTTTCCCCACAAAATTCATATGTTGAAGCTCTAACCCCTAGTATAGCTATATTTGCTGATAGTACCTTTAAGGGTAAGTCAGGTTAAATGGGGTCATAATTACACCCTAATTTGATGGGAATGGTGGCCTTATGAGAAGAGGAGAGAAATCTTTTTCTCTACACACACATCAAGGAAAGGCCACGTGAGCAACACAGTAATATGGTGGCTACCTACAAAAAGAAGAGGCCTCAGAATGAAACTTACCTTGATCTTGGACTTCCCAGGTTCCAGATGTCTATGGCAGCCCAGTCTAACTAAAATTTATAGAAAGGAAAGGTGGTTTACTCTATAGCAGAATAATTTTAATGTTGGCCAATTCAGTATATACATACAGTGTGCAAATTTCCAAGATTGTTCCATCATAGTTTTATTCTGAGGCCATATAATCCAAACTACACAAAATCCACAAGCCAGTGAGGCTACAGTCACCATTTTTATCTATTCAGCTTGTCCCTAAGCTCCGTTAACAGCCACAGGATCTTAGTCCTAGACTCCGAGGATGCAACAGGAGGCGACATCATGGTCACCAGAAAATCTCCAATAATCCTTTTCAAACCCTCAATACCTGCTCTGTCCAATGCACCAGCCAATGGTCATACGTGGATATGGAGCATTTGATATATAGCTAAATTGTGATGTGCCATACAATAGATACATGTCAGATTTTGAAGACTTAGTCTGAAAAAAAAAGAAATTTATTAGTAATTTTCATAGTAATTACTGTTAAATGACATTTTTGACATATTGAGTTTAATAAAATATAAAAATTAAGGCTTGGCACCCGTAGCTCAATAGTTAGGGTGCCAGCCACATACACCCAGGGCTGGTGGGTTCGAACACAGCCAGGGCCTGCTAAACAACAACAACAAAAGAAAAAAAAAAAGAAAAAATAGCTGGGCATTGTGGTGGGCGCCTGTAGCCCTGGCTACTTGGGAGGCTGAGACAAGAAAATTGCTTAAGCCCAGGAGTTTGAGGTTGCTGTGAGCTGTGACGCCATGGCACTCTACCGAGGGCGACATAGTGAGACTCAGCCTCCCCAGTAGCTGGGACTACAGGCATTCCCCACAATGCCTGCTAGTTTTTCCAGTTTTTAGTACAGATGGAGTCTCGCTCTTGCTCATGCTAATCTCCAACGCCTGAGCTCAAGCAATCCACCCTCCTAGCACTTAGCCTCCTACAGTGCTAGGATAAGTGTGAGCCACCAATGCCTGGCTACCACTGGCTTGTTTTTAATGTAAGTCTTTGAAAATTTAGAGTTATATATATGGGCAGACCAGGCTGAGCAGGAGCAAGACCCCATCTCTACTAAAAATAGAAAAACTAGCTGGGCCTTGTGGTGGGCGCCTGTGGTCCCAGCTACTCAGGAGGCTGAGGCAAGAGGATCATTTGAGCCCAAGAGTTTGAGGTTGCTATGAGCATGATGCCACACCACTCTACCCAGGGTAAATAAATAAAGTTACAGGGTGGTGCTTGTGGCTCAAAGGGATAGGGCGCCGGCCCCATATGCCGGAGGCGGTGAGTTCAAGCCCAGCCCTTGCCAAGAACTGCAGAAAAAATAAAAATAAATAAATAAATAAAGTTTCATATATGGCTTCTATTGGTGCCTTGCTTTAAATTTCTGTTGAACACTGCTGCTTCATACACACACACACACACACACACACACTCTCACACACATATGCTCACGCACCCACACATACACACAGAATCTCTTACTCCTCATCAAAGTCCCAGCCTGAGCTCCCCTCGGGTCTTGCTTACATGGGATGCTGCTAATCTCTCTCTGCTCCAACTCGTGCTGCTGTTGACAGCAGTGAGGTTTCAGAACCTGAGTGTGCACGCAGGGCAGGAGGCACTGTGGAAAGCTCGCATGTGGGTCTAACCCCGGGCAAAATATCTGATGCAATTAGATGTTTCCTCACCACACTGATGCTTTTTCTCCTTTACTATCTTAGGTAACATTATTTTTAAAAGCCCCACCCCTCTATGAACATAACCTTTAGAGATTCAACATTCTAGGTAATGAAAGGGAGTGGCAGAGAACCCCACCCCATCATACCTCATGATTTTGATCCTACATTACTCTCTGTATTTTATAAAAGGAAATGGGTTCAGGGTGGTTAAATTCACCACCCAAAGTCAGAGAGCTGTATGCAATTACCACTACATCATGGGTTCTGACCCTTATTTATTGCTCTTACCATTACATCACAACATCATGTATCCCCCGATTTTAAACCGTGACAATTCAAAACGTGAGAATATCTGGGGAGGGAATAAAATTGGGATTAGTCATCATTACAAACATCAATTATTACTATACAGTATCTAGGGAATAAATAGTTATTTTCTGACTGATTGGGATATAAGTGGGAAATTCTGTTAGCTACTCAATTAATTCAATAAAGCCAACTGCAGACTTATTTTAAAGATGATGATGATGATGACAGCCAAAGCATACTAAGCATGATGTGAAGTACTATGATAAACACTTTGTGTATAAGCTGATTTTATTTTATTTTATTCTTTGTTTTTGAGACAGTCACACTTGGTCACCCTTGGTAGAGTGCCGTGGCATCATAGCTCACAGCAACCTCAAACTCTTGGGCTCAAGTGATCCTCTTGCTTCATCCTCCCAAGAAGCTGGGACTTCAGGTGCCCCCTATTTTATTGCAGATGCTCTACTATTTTTAGAGTTGGGATCTTGCTCTGGCTCAGACTGGTCTCGAACTCATGAGCTCAGGCAATCCACCCTCCTTGGCCTCTCAGAGTGCTGGGATTACAGGCATGAGCCACCATGCCTGGCCTGATTTTATTTTTTTATTTGCTTTTTGATTGCTTTTGTAATGCTTGAGTCACAGCTATAAGTGTGCTCATCACTACGTATGAGTAGGTTTTTGCAGCTTTCCTCCCCATTTCACCCCCTTGTGCTCATTTTATTATCTCACAGGATTTGGGTATTGTTATTCCCATTTTATAGAGGAAAATCAGAGGTCACACAGGTAAGAAGTGACTGGAGCCAGGTCTATCAGACTTCAGAGCCCTAGAACTTTGGCCAGGTTATAGACATGTATTGCACAGTGATGGGGATATGTCCCACGACATGCATCACGAGGCGATTCTGTCACTGTGCAAACATCGTAGTGTGCACTTACACAGACCCAGGTGATGTAAGCACACCTAAGCTGCACACCTAAGCGGCACACCTACTGCTCCTAGGCTATAGCACTGCTGTACAGCATATTCCTTTACTGGAAACTCTAGGGAAATGTAACATAAAGATCTAAGCATGTGTAAACACAGAAAAAGAAATAAAATAAAAGTAAGAAATGGTATACCAATATAGGTCACTTAGATGAACAGAGCTTACAGCTCTGGAAGTTGCTCAGGGGAGTCAGTGAATGGTAAGTGAAGGCCTAGGACATTACTAAGACTACTGTAGACTTTATAAACACTACACCTGGAATACACTAAATTTATGAAAAAAAGAAGTATTTTTCTTTCTTTAATAATTAGCTTACTGTAACTTTCTATAAGCTTTTTAACTCTTTTGTAATAACAGTTAGCTTTAAACAGAAGCACATGGTCCAGTTGTACAAGAGTTTTTTTGTTTTTTTTTGAGAGTCTCACTTTGTTGCCCTGTGTAGAGTGCTGTAGCATCACAGCTCACAGCAACCTCAAACTCTTGGGCTCAAGCAATTCCCTTTGCCTCAGCCTCCCAAGTAGTTGAGAGTACAGGTGTGCACCATCAAGCCTGCCTAAATTTTCTATTTTTAGTAGAGACAAAAATCTTCCTCTTGCTCAGACTGGTCTTGAACTCCTGAGCTCAAAGGATCCTCCTGCCTTGGCCTCTCAGGGTGCTAGGATTCCAGGTGTGAGCCACTGCACCCAGCCTCTGTTTAAGTCTTAGTTTTTAACAAAAAGTTTTAAAAAGTAAAAAGAAATAAAAATTTTAAAAGTAGAAGAAAGCTTATAGAATAAGGATATAAAGGAAATACTTTTAGGCTAGTAAGTGAGGTGTCTCACTTAGTGCTGTAATCCTAGCACTCTGGGAGGCTGAGTGGATTGCCTCCCACAAGAAGATTGCTGAGTCCACGAGTCTGAGGTTGCTGTGAAGTAGGCTGACACCATGGCACGCTAGCCTGAGCAACAAAGCAAGATTCTGTTTCAAAGCAAAGAACAAAAGCAAAACGAAAAAAGCCCTCAAGCCCACACATAGCCTACACAGTCAGCACCATCTCTATACCATCTCTATCTTCCGCATCTTGTCCCACTGGACGGTCTCTGGTCTAAGGGGTGATAACGTGCACGGAGCTCTCATGTCCTGTGATAACAGTGGTGCTTCTAGACTATCTCCTGAAGGCCCTACTTAAAGCTGTTTCATAATTATTTTTTAAGTGAGAGTATACTCTAAAATAATGACTTGATTAATTAACATTATGGGCTTCCATCAAAGCATAACATGAACATTAAAGATACACAACTATTATGGATCCACAATAATTAAAAATACAATTTTTAAGTACAATATATAAATCAGTTACACAGTTGTTTATTTATTTATTTACTTATTATTTTTTTAGAGACAGAGTCTCACTTTGTCGCCCTTGGTAGAGTGCTGGGGCATCACAGCTCACAGCAACATCCAGCTCTTCGGCACCCACCACAATGCCCGGATATTTTGTTGTTGTTGTTGTAGTTTGGCTGGGGCCGGGTTTGAACCCACCATCCTCGGTATATGGGGCCGGCACCCTACTCACTGAGCCACAGGCGCCGCCCAACATAGTTGTTTATTAACATTGTCATACATAATATACATAATGTACATAATATAGTTTTTTTTTTCGAGGCAGAGTCTCACTTTGTTGCCTTGGCTAGACTGTAGTGGCCTCATCACAGGTCACAGCAACCTAAAACTCCTGGGCACACGGTTTCCTCCTGGTTCAGCCTCCTGAGTAGCTAAGTCTACAGGTGTGCACCACTATGCCAGGCTAATTTTTTCTATTTTTAGGAGAGATAAGGTCACTCTTACTCAGGCTGGTCTCAAACTCCTGCGCTCAAGGGATCCTCCCATCTTGGACTCCCACAATGCTAGCATTACAGGTGTGAGCCATTCTGCCCCCACCCCCATAATACACTTTTATATGACTGGCTGCACGGTTGGTTAACCCCCGCATGAAGACGAAGATGTGAGTAATGCATGTGTACAACCTTATAAGCACAACGTGTCACTATGGCTTCATCATAATCACCTGGAACCACCAACATATATGCAGTCCTTTGTGGACCAAAATGTCATTATTTGGCACGTGACTGTAGTGCCTTCTTATCTCCACTATTTCCCAGGTGCCTCACTTAGGAAAAGAATCAAATCACTTCCAATTTCTGACATATTCCCTAATGAACATAGAATTGTAATTCTGTGCCGTATTCTCTGCACATTATAGATAAATTTAGTCTTGAAAACTCCATAGACTTTTTGCATCCTTCTTACGTGTTCATTTGGGATACTTTGGAAAGATCATGTTTTTGGAGAGGACTTTTAATCATTTACTGATTTTGAAGATGTACTTCTGGAGAGAGCTCTCACAGATACAGAGATGGATCTGAGTTTTGCTAAGTAACAGCACTTTGCTTTCTTTCCCTTGCATAGGCCTGGAATTTTGAGTAAAAAGATTCAGCTGTTGACATGAAGCTTTCTATTTTAACAGGAGAAAAAGAAAAAACTTCTTTTAATAGGTCCAAAACTTTTTTTTTTTGCCTCAGAAAAGTGTTAAAATATGGTGACACAAATTGTAACCAATACTAATTCATCAAGGATGGCCTTGAGGGAAATTCTTTAAGTTCCAAGAGTCCCAGAACCTCCAAAGGTAAAATTAGAAATATATGTGTAAATATTTGCACAAATAGCTATAAAATATAGCTGTATTTACCTAGATATAAAATATAGCTATTTGTGCAAATATTTACACACATATTTATTTATATGTACTATAAAATATAGCTATTTGTGCAAATATTTACATTGTACAAATACTTTCAAATACACTAACTCGGAAAATCCTCTACTAGCCACATTCTATAAACAAAATAATTGAATCGAGGCCCATGGAAACTAAGAATGTCCAAAGATTGGAACCACTGTTTGTGGACTTTTTTTGTTTGTTGCAGTTTTTGGCCACAGCTGAGCTTGAACTCACTACCTCTGGTATATGGGTACAGCACCCTACTCCTTGAGCCACAGGTGCCACCCTGTTTGTGAACTTCTTGACATTACTACTGGTAATGATTTAGCATTTGGGCTTCTCAGCTGGATCCATAGTGTGTGACTGGCACACATAACTTTTTCAAATTTATTTTTTAAAAAAAATTTTTTGGCCATAAAATATGGGCATTTTATTCCAGCTTTATAAAATGAACAAAAAGTGGGGAACACATCCTTCCATACACCATTCTAATTTAACTGACATTAATTCAGAAAAGCTATAGCAGGTATACATGTGTATACATGTAAGTATGTATATATGTGTATTCACACATGTGTATTTCAGATTTTAGTCTCATTATTTATCTTTGTGTTTTCTTAATAAACTCTCTTAAAAGTCATCACACGCAACCTGTGTTTCCTCATCCATCATTTAATATTATTTGGATTTCATGCAGTGTGTATTAATCATCTACGTGGTTGGCCAAACAGTACATTTGAAGATGTAAAGGAAAAACTTGATTTAAGTTATACTCTGTGCGTCAGTTACCATTCCAAGAATTTTTTATCATTATTTGCAAATCCACACCTCTTGTGGTTTCTAGGCAGTCTGTGCAGTCTACTTCAGCTTCTAGTGCTGTACATATCTGCATCTTCAGAGTGGCACTGCCCGTGACCTATGAACTTCAGTCTTCCTACTACTACGAATAGTCCCGTCACTGACCAATTCACCTATTTTTCTTAGGTCTCTACATATATTTGTGAATGTTATATCATTCTGAGTTTATTTTCCTTGAGATAGTATTTACCTAGTTGAAAACTTGGGGTCTTGGCCATCTGTTTCTTCAGAACCTTGATCAATGGCCAGGCAAGGTGGCTCATGCCTGTAATCCCAGTACTCTGGGAGGCCGAGGAGGGTGAATTGCTTGAGCTCGGGAGTTTGAGACCAGCCTGAGCAAGAAGACGACCCCGTCTCTACCAAAAAATAGAAAAACTTTCTGGGCATACTGGCAGGCACTGGTAGTCCTTGCTATTCGGGAGGCTGAGGCAAGAGGATCACTTGAGCCCAAGCATTTGAGGTTGCTGTGAGCTGTGATGCCATGTTACTCCATCAAAGGCAATAGAATGAGTGTCTCAAAAAAAAAAAAAAAATTCAATAGCAATTAAAGAACATTTCCTCAAAAGATTCTGTATGACTTTGCACCATGATGTACAACTAGATTTACCAAGTGGTTAATGGTTCTCTGCTCTTCAAAAAGGCTTTTTGTATATTCTGTTTAATGGTGACACTAAAAGGTGAAAATACAGATGATAAGCTAGACAGTCTGTAAATTTAAAATTATATAGAAATGAAACTAAAATGAATTAGCCAGCGTTAGGTTCTACTGATGTCTGTGATAATGCACTGTTTTAAGGCAAAAGAAATATTTATTTTTAAAAATAGATTAATCTTATTAGAAATAGAATATTTGATATACAAGTTTTACTTTTTTTTTTTCTTGGCATGGGTTGGGAGATTCACTTGTAAGAGAAGCATTATTGATCACCAAAAAAGTTCCTTACCAGAGATGAGTATCTCCTCTTATCTTTGCTCAAGACTTTTTTTTTTTTTTTTTTTTTTTGAGATAGAGACTCATGCTGTCACCCTGGGTAGAGTGCGCTGGCATCACAGCTCACAGCAACCTCCAACTCCTGGGCTTAAGCGATTCTCTCACCTCTGCCTCCCAAGTAGCTGGGACTACAGGCGCCCACCACAACACCTGGCTATATTTTGGTTGCAGCCATCTTGTTGTTTGGCTGCCTGGGCTGGATTCGAACCCGCCAGCTCAGGTGTATGTGGTTGGCACCTTGGCCACCTGAGCCACAGGCGCCGAGCCCTTTGCTCAAGACTTTAAAGATATATGTAAGAGTATCTAAGACCACTTACGTGCAGCAGGCCTGTTTAGGAGGTATCTCCTAAGCCCTGAATTATTTATTCTACAAAATTTTGAAAAAAGAAATAATCATGAGAATACTCAAGTACTGACAGCATCACAAAGAACATCCATGGACTGCTGCTTGCTGAGACTTTCACTTGGAATATAAACATGCCCACCTCCCTCAGTGACCACGATCTGAATGAGGATCATACTCTAAAGATTTCCTGCCAAGTTACCAGTCAGAACAGCTCAGAGACATGTGTGTGGAATTCTGTTTCTCAGCCTTGAGACGAAAAAATGTCCCTCAGCTGGTTGCATAAATACATACAATGGAAACATTTATTAGCTCCGTTGGGCACCTTGAAAACTAATAGTACTTATTAACAGATAATGATCTAAAAACTTTTTATAACATGAAAAGATTGAAATCATGAAAAAAATCTTTTAAACCTTATTATTATTATTTTTTTCAGAGACAGTGTCTCACTTTATCGCTCTTGGTAGAGTGCTGTGGCGTCATAGCTCACAGCAACCTCCAGCTCTTGGGCTTAGGGGATTCTCCTGCCTCAGCCTCCCGAGCAGCTGGGAGTACAGGTGCCCGCCACAACACCCGGTTATTTTTTGTTGCAGTTTAGCCGGGGCCAGGTTCAAACTGCTACCCTCGGTATATGGGGCCGACGCTCTACCCACTGAGCATAGGCACCATCCATCTTTTTAGCCTTAATTAGATGGTTTAGTGTAAAAACAAATTGGAAATAAAATCAAAGGAAAGCCCTGTTTCCTCCCTTGTCAATTTTTTATTACATGCAAAATGAGAACCACTATTTTTCCCAAAACATGCTACTAGGGGGCAGTTTACTTATAATTAAAATAAAAATTGGGGAAGGTGTCTGTGGCTCAGTGAGTAGGGCGCCGGCCCCATATACCGAGGGTGGCAGGTTCAAACCTAGCCTTGGTCAAACTGCAACAAAAAAATAGCCGGGCGTTGTGGCGGGCACCTGTGGTCCCAGCTACTCGGGAGGCTGAGGCAGGAGAATCACCTAAGGCCAGGAGTTGGAGGTTGCTGTGAGCTGTGACACCATGAGGTTGCTGTGAGCTGTGACACCATGAGGTTGCTGTGAGCTGTGACACCATAGCACTCTACATGGGGCAATAGCTTGAAGGTCTGTTTCAAAAAAAAATTTTTTTTTCTGATGTTTTAAAATTTGAGCATCTGATAATCACCAGTGTATAGAAAATAGTTGAAGAACAATTTTATAAGGCTGCTTCAAGGTTATTTGAGCATTTCAATGTCAAAGGTACTGATATTTATATAATCCATAAAGTTCATGTGCGATTTACTAAGATAAACTATTTTACTAAATTGCACATGAACTTTATGTCCACCTGTATAAATGTATGTGTATGTATGTATGTTTGTCTGTCACAACACCATTTTAGAGCAACTATAATAAACACAAATATCTAAATCAGGGGTCCTCAAACTTTTTAAACAGGGGGCCAGTTCACTGTCCCTCAGACCGTTGGAGAGCTGGACTATAGTTTAAAAAAAAAACAAACATATGAACAAATTCCTATGCACACTGCACATATCTTATTTTGAAGTAAAAAAACAAAACGGGAACAAATACAATCACATCACCTCATGTGGCCTGCGGGCCACAGTTTGAGGACCCCTGATCTAAATAGAGTTGTAGTAAGAAAGCAAAAACAAAACCAAAAACCTTTTGGTAGGTTACCAGGGTAAATGTTTACTTACTTTGAAAAAGATTTTTTATTCCTAGTAATATACCCATGTAATTAATAACATAACTGAAAATATAAAGGAGCCCAAATAAAAAAAGATATATATTTCTGAGAAAGTCTCAGTCACCCAGGCTAGAGTGCTGTGGCATCAACCTAAACTCCTGGATTCAAAGGATCCTCCTTCGTCAGCCTCCTGAGGAGCTGGACTGTAGGTGCCTGCCCAGCTAAGTTTTTCTATTTTTTTTTCTTTTTTTTTTTTTTAGACAGAGTCTTTCTTTGTCGCCCTTGGTAGAGTGCCGTGGTGTCACAGCTCATAGCAACCTCCAGGTCTTAGGCGTAGGCGATTCTCTTGCCTCAGCCTCCCGAGTAGCTGGGACTACAGGGCCTGCCACAATGTCCAGCTATTTTTTGTTGCAGTTCAGCCCGGGCCGTGTTTGAACCTGCCACCCTTGGTATATGGGGCTGATGCCTTACTCACTGAGCCACAGGCACTGCCCAGTTTTTCTGTTTTTAGTAGAGGTGGGATCTGGCTCTTGCTCGGGCTGGTGTCCAACTCGTGCACGCGAGGTATCCACCCACCTCAGCCTCCCAGATAGCTAGGATTACAGGTGAGCCACCCACCCTAAAATATTTTTCTTAAACCTGTTCTAATATTTTTGTAAGAAACGTTCCCCAAAAATGTTTGTTTTGCTTTTATTTTGAAATTGAGGGCTGTCCTCAGGAAAGGGAAATAAAGTTCATAAAAAACATTAATTCAAACTAAGCCCAATAGAACAAGAGCCCACAGGCAATTTAGCCTTCTAGATGAAGTGGTGTTTTTTTTTGTTTTTTTGTAGAGATAGAGACTCATTTTATTGCCCTCAGTAGAGTGCTGTGCTGTCACAGCTCACAGCAACCTCCAACTCTTGGGCTCAAGCTATTCTCTTGCCTCAGCCTCCCGCGTGCCCAGCTATTTTTTGTTGCAGTTTGGCTGAGGCCGGGTTTGAACAAGCCATCCTCAGTAAATGGAGCCGACGTCCTATTCACTGAGCCACAGGTGCCGCCCAATGAAGTGGTTTTTAAAAAAGGAATTTCTAAACACTTCAACAGACATGCTTTGAACTGCCAAACATGAAACTGAAACTTCATAGTAGCAAGGACCATTATTTCAGAATGGAGAAACCTCAGTATACAGTAGTATTTTTATGAATTAATGATAAAAAGAAATAAACCATTTTATTCTGGATCACTGCGAGTTACATTTCCTTGAACCTGTGGTCTGTTACTTAAATTCCCTTGCTATGTAATAATGGTCGTAAAGCTTCAACTTTTAAGTATTAAAAACTGCAGATTATGAGTATTTTTTAAAAAAGATGTAAATATAAAATTGTGATTAAATTCACCTAAATCCTCAAATCTATTTGAGATGTATTAATATTTATTTTGAAGGAAATTTAATTAAGACAATAGTCCTAATATTTTATCTATCTTATTACTGGCATAGCCCTAAACCTTCTTTGGTTAACAGGACTCCCTCTTTGCAGAACTGCACTGCCTCTATTCTGTTTTTGGTGAGCCTGTCAACCAAAATCACACCTTCTCATGTTTTTAAGAATAGCTGGATACACCATCTCTTTTAGGAGGGAGAGAGTGAAGAGTTTGGCAAAGGCAAAATATCCCTTTCTGGCTTGGCGCCCCTTACGTTCTCAGTGGTTATGGCGCCAGCCACATACGTGGGGCTGGTGGGTTTGAGCCCAGCCCAGGCCTGCTAAACAACAACTGCAACAAAAAATAGCCGGGTGTTCTGACAGGCACCTGTAGTCCCAGCTACTTGGAAGGCTGAGGCAAGAGAATGGCTTAAGCCCAAAAGTTTGAGGTTGCTGTGAACTGTGATGCCGTGGCACTCCACCCAGGGTGACAAGAGTGAGACTGTGTAGCCAAAAAAAAAAAAAATTATGACATTCATTAAACTATTTTTATGTGTGTAAAAATTTACCATAGTAAGATCAACTTTTAAAACGTTCTTGGCTAACAAATCACCTGCTTACACTGATAATTCTCAAGTCTCAGCGTACCACTTCCTTGAAGTCTCTCCATTCAACAAGCCTCAAGGAGTGAAATATTTTTCTTTTCCTAAAGCTCAGAATTTTATAGATAGCTCCAAATTTTTCTACGTGGAGAAGCAAAGAGCATTATGAATCAACGTATATGTCCCTATGACTAGACCCCACACCATTAAATCTTTAGGAAATCAATTTTCCTAACACTCTTCTTAATTGGATTATCACTTTTCTCCATAGGTGGTCAATTCGATTACTCACTAATCCAGTATTTATTCACCTATCAGAACTGCCTTTTAACTGATTTCCACCATGCCTCTTAGATGATAATCTCCAAGTGGACAAGAATTTATTTAATTCAAAGGGCGGTGCCTGTGGCTCACTGAGTAGGACGCTGGCCCATATACGATAGGTGGTGGGTTCGAACCTGGCCCTGGCCAAACTGCAACAAAAAAATAGCTGGGCATTGTGGCAGGCACCTGCAGTCCCAGCTACTTGGAAGGCTGAGGCAAGAGAATTGGCTAAGCCCAAGAGCTGGAGGTTGCTGTGAGCTGTGACCCCATAGCACTCTACCGAGAGCAACAAAGTGAGACTCGTCTCTAAAAAAAAATTTATTTAACTTGTTTGTACAGTATACTGCTGACTACCCGTTGTTAAACTGCCACAGAAAAATATTTGCCAATTTTAAACATCTAGGTGTTTCTCTGTGTTACCTTGTGTTGACTGATGATTTTGGATATATTGTATACTGTGAATCATTTTAGGATTATAAATAATTCATCCACTAGGCTATAAATTTTACTAGATAAAAAATGGGTGAGCAAACAGCTGAGACATCCAATGTAATTTTTTTTTCCAGTTAACATCTTAGACACGATTTTTGTAATTTCACACTAGACCTCAAAATTACAGCATTTCTATTATTTGTGAAAGGTTAAAGACAATAGAAGTGTATCTAAATTTACCTTATTCTAACAATACGAATAGGCAGTTACGCTCAAACGAACGCTGAATTCTAGGTATAAATGTTCTTTTGCAAGGTACATCTTAAAATTTGCTTAAGTTCAGAGAGATTTTTATTCCACAACTTGATTTTTACATCAATAAAATCTTAGATATAACAATACAGATGAAGAAACAATTTAATTTGTATTGAAATAAATATTAAGACATACAAAGCACACACAGAGAAAAAAGGTCACAGTAAATTACAAGTAGAGGCATTATTTTACTCAATCACCAAAGAAAGCCCTTGATACTTCCAATTTCACACCATCAAATTTATCATTCCTGCTGATTTAAGCAGAACACAAAACAAATATGGATCCCAGGGCTTACTTTCACAGGTACCAGCATGGATAATTTACTACAGTGATCCAATTTGGAAATCAGTAGGGACCAGTAAATCGCTGCATAAAAGAAAAGAGTGAATGAGGTCCTTTTTCCTTAGTGTCAGCAGGCTATGATTATTATGTTTATTAGATTTTCTTGAAAGGACTTCACATTTTCTCAAATATGCAGGCGAAGTATATTTCCCCTCTGAGCCCTACATTAACATTTATGTGCTTTGGTCTTGAATACAGGGGAATGATGAATTTTTCCATTTATTTTATAAATTTATACAGTCTGTATAGTGCTGGCCTGAAGAATGTAACTCCCCAACCTGTACAATACTAGATATTAAAAATCGATTCAAGAAAAGTTACTAAGAAATGCTGACACACTGTGTATACAAATTTTTTAGTTCAATATATCCCATTATATAAAGCACCAGAAGTAATGCGTTTATAAATCAAGCAGTTTTTATGACTTTGTTTCTAATCTCTGCTGCCCTTTTACATTTGTTCCATTATCTACACATCATAAATGTCACCTGGCAGTGACTTTGCCCATTTGGTCTTAACTTACAAATATGCATGTTAAGGCAAAAATTAATGTCAAATGTAACTGTCCTATCTTAACGTTACAAAGGAAAATAGTAAAAGTTTGGAATTAAGCTGTCATGAAGCAAGGAAAAAAGGTTAGTTTCAAAGTGCTGAGCCTATCAAAAAAGTAGCTTCAGAAGGCTATGAAGGAAAAAAATGATTCTTAGGCTTTTCTCATGGAATATGAGCTAATTGTTCAGATCCCAGCAAAGATAGCCATCTATAATATTTTTCCTCATTTTCTAAGAAAGGAATCAGCTTTAGATTAAAAAAATACTGTACTTTTATCTCTTATCACATCAACTCAAACTCAGTGCAGGTCAGATTTCCTCTAAGCACAAAACGGGAAAGACTATATTGTTAATCTCAGACACGGGAATAAAGTCCTTCTAAAGAAAACTCATATAAATACCACTTTAGAACATAAGTATTTCCTGGAATAACTATTACCAGGAAACCTCTCAAACTTTTGGCAGCTCCTTATTCTGAATAAGACTCAATAGCTTTCTACCCTAAATATAAGAAGACTGCTCATTTAAACAATTTCTGGTAATAACTTCTGGATTTATATAAGAATGTCTTTGGTATACTACAGACTATTTGCTGATCTACTACATGAGCATTCATATAGCTTCTGTGGTATTCTCCTAATTCTAGAGAATTTCAAAAAGGTGTTTAAGATAAACTAGTTGTCTATGCAAGTCAAACTTAATTTTCAAATCTACCTACCATTCCTGATACAATATCCCAAAATTTCAACATGCTCTTATATTACTGTGAAAAGTCTAAACACAGCCTGTGAAAACAGTGGTTGGGGGGCTACTCGAGGAAAAAGCGCCATCTATTGATTTCATACATAACTGAGGCTTTCATTTCTGAGTATCAAAAATTAGTCTAATTTAGGGGACAGTTTTGAGGGAAGCAGATCCTTCTTAGGATTTGCTTAGGAGTGTGGTGGGAGGTGTTAGATCAACTTACTAATCAAAGTAAATCCCTTAGCATTAGTTAAATGTCTTTACCTCAATTCCTCAAAATTAATTTCATTTTTTCTGACCTAAAACTTTTTAAAAGCCTTTCAATTCTTCCAAATTTAATATCTTTTTTTTTTTTTTTTTTTAGAGAGACAGAGTCTCATTTCATCACCCTCGGTAGAGTGCTGTAGTATCACAGCTCACAGCAACCTCCAGTTCCTGGGATTAGGAGATTCTCTTGCCTCAGCCTCCCCAGTAGCTGGCACTACAGGCACCTGCCACAGCGCCTGGCTATTTTTTTTGTTGCAGTTTGGTCTGGACCAGGTTCTAACCCAACACCCTTGGTATATGGGGCTGGCGCCCTACTCACTGAGCCACAGAAGCCGCCCCCAAATTTAATTTTTTAAAAAAGTTAGCTTTCTAGGCTGGGCATGGTGGCTAATGCCTGCAATCCTAGCACTCTGGGAGGCTGAAGTAAGTGGTTGCCTGAGTTCAGGAGTTCAAGACCAGACCAAGAAAGAGTGAGACCCAATCTCTTAAAAAAAAAAAAAAAGCCAGGCCTGGTGGTGGGTGCCTATAGTCCCAGCTACTGGGGAGGCTAAGGCAGGATTACCTGAGCCTAAGAGTTTGAGGTTGCTATGATCTATGATGCCAGGGCACTCTACCAAGGGTAACAAAGTAAGATTCTGTCTCAAAAAAAAAAAAAAAGTTAGCTTTCTCTCTTGCTTTCTTCCAGGAGCATCTACCTCAGTGCATTTTATTCTAAAAAAATTTAAATATGAACTATATTTAAGAAATTTCTCCTTAGACAGCTGTTGAATAGTTTAATAGTTATCAGATATACAAAAGGAATATAGAATCCTTGCTAGAATAAAGTAGGTTTTATATGAGACTTCTACTTGTTCAAGGCTTAATATTTAGAAGTATCAGAACAGCAGCATTATACTACTTCCTGAAGAATTAAACATCTGGACATTAAATCAAATTCTTTTAAACCTGTAAGTAAAAATACATTCAGGTATGCAGTAAGAGTTACTTCCTCCCACTGCATTCATTGCATATACTGTTATTATATTCCTTTAATTTAAATTTCACAGATGTACATGCAACACAATAATTTCAGGTGCCAAATTTGCTAGCTGCAAATATTTATACTGCAGGATTTGCAGCAAGTTCATGCAACCGAAACATCTTGAAATGCTCAAATTGTAATACTTATTTTTTTGTGTTTAAGAGTTTTTAAATGATATATTAAGCCCTCCTTTAAGAAGCAAATTTGTTTTCCTTCAGTCTAAACGTCAGCATCAACATGAAAATTCTTTTCATTAAAACCAACATAAACTGGCTGGAGGTGAGGGCTCACGACTCTAATCCTAGCACTCTGGGAGGCCGAGGTGGGAGGATCCCTTGAGTTCAGGCAATTGAGACCAGCCCTGAGCAAAAGTGAGACCCCATCTCTACAAAAAATAGAAAAAATTAACAGGTTGGTAGGTGTGGTAGGTGCCTGTAGTCTTAGCTACTCAGGAGGCTGAGACAAGAGGATCCCTTGAACTCAGGAGTTTGAAGTTGCTGTACCACAGGCTGATGCCATGGCACTTTAGCGTGGGCAACAGAGTGAGACTGTCTCAAAGGAACAAAACAAAACAAACAAACAAAAAACCCCCGGCCCCAACATGAATTATTTCCTTTAAAGAAATCTTTCAAAACAAAGAGGAAAAACTCAAACCAGAAACATACTTACATAAATCTTTAAAAGTAAAAAGACAATCATGGTAAAAATAGGGGACACAAAAAGAAAACAAACAACAACAAAAAAAAAAAAATGGGAAAACTGGTGAAATTTAAGTTTTGTTCTTTAGTTAATATTGTGCTAGGGTTAATTTCTTACTCTGGATACACATTCTACTAAAATTATGCAAGATGTTAACACAGAGGAAACAACAATGGATATGCAAGAACTCTACATTTTTCAAACTCTTCTGTAAATGTAAAATTACCGGGATAAAACAAATTATAGAGAAAACACCCCCAGTAACTCCAAAACAAGCCTTCAGCTGCCAAAATTTCCTGATATAACTCTAGACTCAATTTTTAAAAACATAGTTAGAAATCAGTAGTATGTTTACTTAACATTGTAATCACTTTATTGCTCTAGAAAGGTCAGTATTTAAAACCATCAGATTACATGTATAGTGATAATGAGGCTAACCAGACATACACAAAATCAACTGCATATCACGAGGCTGCTTCTCCAACTTAGTGGATAAATATTACAAAAATACAAAAATAGTTGGTTCTAGTTGAGCTATCAAGTAGAATTTTTCTTGCAATCTACCTTAAGTATAGAATCTTTCTAAAGATTAGGAAATTGAACAAAAAGAAAATGGATGTTACTGATAAGTTATTAATAAATGTATCTGAGAAATCCAAATTACATGCAGATAGAGGAAAATCGGTTACAAAACCACCGTTACTTAATACTAAAATTGTGCAATGTTTTAAACATTTCCAATCATGCGAAAGTTATGAGGATCAGCATGAATTTCATGAAAGAATTTATGGGAGCTCAATGAACAGAACACATTATACAACCCAAATCACAGTTGCATAATATATCTAATTCCCCCAAATTTGTGTATTACAAGACTGAAATGCCATTATTCCCCCGCAGGTTCTCCCCCAGTCCTATTCCCAATTAGCTTACGTATAAACCTTTCCATTTAACCTCTAAATTAGATTTGATATGTAAATATGTAATCTACAGGATGTTTTTCATTATTACTTCAGAATAGACACAAGTATAGTCAGATGATCAATTTTCAGTTATATTCCATTCAAAAGGCATCTAAACTGCTACAACTGTCTTTAAAAATTCAAGCCTAAGAAACTGAGAAAATTTCCTGTCAGGAATCTGAACTAGGTAATTCTACTAATTATAATAATACTAATTACCTATGTGTCCACATTGTAAAAGAAGGACTTCCTATTTGAAAAATGTTACTCAGTGGGTCTATGAAAGGAAATCTGTGTTACTGCTTTCTAATGTAAAATGGTTAGGCGACCCCAAGTATTTATTTATCCAATTGGATAAAAGGCTTTTAAATTGAGTCTTTTAAAAAATACTCAAAGCCAGAGCAGGAATCATAGAAATAAAATTTTAGGTCAGAGCATAAGGTACATATAGAATTCAGCAGCACAAAATCAATTCAGTAACAATTTGAAGTTAAATATAGTGGGAAGTGCTTCCATTAAAATCATTAACCAAAATTACTAAATGGAAGAATACTGTCTCAAAATCTACCAAATTCTCATGTTAATATTACCATTAACTCATGCCAGATATAAATTAGGTTACTAACTACACAGAAACAAAATTTAGAGTTATTTTTACCAGAGAAATAAATGTATTTCATGATGTAGGCACAACAGTATCTAAAAAAAAAAAAAAAAAAAAAAAAATTGGTAATTTTTATCACGAGATACAAACTTCCTTAACCATTAGCAACACAGCATAGAAAAATTTACTCAAAACTTTTTAAGCTTGATTTAACATGCTAGGAAAATGATTATTTTTCCATTGAGATGCATTTATGTAACTTATGTAAATTGGATTGAGGTCAGTATAACACCTGGAATTACAACCTCTAGCAGAAGTACCAGCTGCTAATAATGCTTGTATATGTATAGCTTGACTGAATGTTAAACTATGCAACTGTTGGAGCCAATCTGCTTATAAAGGCAATGCTCTGGAGACAAAGTCTTCTCACGAACAGTGGGCAGGCAGGTTTCATTATAATGTGTTCAACAACAATCCTCAGTTCATTAAACAAAGTCCTGCAAGATAAAATAGTTTCCTTCAGAAACACAAGGAAAAAGCAATATATAGGCACACCTTGATTTACTGCACCTCACTTTATTGCACTCCACAGATATTGCATTATTTTTTTTAACAAATTGAAGGTTTGTGGCAACGCCGAGTAAAGCCAGACGACTATAAGCACCATTTTCCCAACGGAATGTGCTCATTTCATGTCTCTCTGTCACATTTTGGCAATTCTCGCAATACTTCAGATGTTTTCATCATTATTATAACCATTATGGTGATCTGTGATTAGTGATCTTTGATGTGAGTATGGTAATTATTTTGGGACACCACAGACTGTGTCATGAAGATGAAAAACTGAATCAATAAATGTCGCGTGTGTTCTGGCTGCTCCAAGAGTCTGTTTCCTGTCTCTGTCTTTTCTCCTCAGACCTCCCTATTCCGTGAGATACAGCTCTATTGAAATAGTGCAAATTAAAAACCCTACCATGGCCCCTAAGTGTTCATGTGAAAGGGGAAGAGTCAGACACCCCTCACATTAAATCAAAACCTAGAAATGATTAAGCTAAGTGAACAAAGTATCTCTAACGCTGAGACAGGTGGAAAGCAAGGCCTCTAGTGCCAGTTAGCCAGGTTGTGAATGTGAAGGAAAAGTTCATTGAAGGAAATTAAAAATGCCACGCCGCTGAACGCATGAGTAAGAAATCAGAAAAGCCTTGTTGATCACATGGAGAAAGTTTTGGCGGACCCTATAAAAGATCAAACCAGCTACAATGTTCCCGTTTTCTGACACAGTGCTGTTGCACATTAACAGACTATGGTATAGTGTGAATATAACTTTTATATGCTCTGGGAAACCAAGAAATTCATGGGACTTCGTTTACTGTAATATTAACTTTATTGTGGTAGTCTGGAAATGAACCCACAGTATCTCCGAGGTATGCCTAGAATACTAAGCAAATGCTGATGAAGGAATAGCCATTAACGAATTAGAGAAAGTAAAAGAAATAACTAGAGCGCACTGTATGGGCCACACAGAATACACACAATATAATTCTCAAACCCAACACTGTGTCTCTGTTTGAGTGGAAACATTCGTTTAACAAGGCATTTAATAAATGCTACCTCTGACGACTGTGGTTAGGGATTATCTATTTTTTTTGTTTGTTTATAGTAGAATCACATCATATTTAACTCCAGCAAATTAAAATAGTTTTAAAAAAGGGAACATGAAAAAATATACAATATGGTCAATCCCACCATTTCCCTAAATGTACAAATCTCTCAGAGAGTTCCTCACGTGTAAAATTAAGAACACATACTTCATAGAATTGTAGTGAATTTTGTTGTTATTATTTTATTTTTTTAGAGACAAGGTCTTATTCTGTTGCCCAGGCTGGAGTGCAATGGCACAGTCATAGCGTACTAACACCCTGAACTCCATCCTCCTGCCTCAGCCTCCCACATAGCTAAGACAGATGCCCGACTAATTAAAAACTTTTTTTAAAGAGTTGGTATCCCGCTATGTTGCTCACATTGCTGGTACTGAACTCCTGGCCTCAAGCAATCCTCTGGGCTTGGCCTTCCAAGTGCTGGGACTACAGGCATGAGGCACTGCACGGAAGCCCCAGTTGTGATGAAGTTTAAATGAGTGAATACAGAAGATGCTCCATAAATGTTACTTCTTAGATCATTCTACTGTTTAAAATGCTTTTTGCCTTCAGACTAAAGCCCAACTCCTCAAGCTACCATCCACTGGCTTCCACAATCTGTTCTCAATCTAATTTTCTGTCTCATCTCCTGCTGCTCCCTGCCATAACTCCTGTCACTGATTTATGTCGCATGTTTGCGCACAAAACATTTTATGGACTTTCCCTTTGCCTGAACTGTGCTTGTTGCCTACAAGGTACTCTTTATTACATACTATACACATCACATGTACATTGTACAGGCTAGTTATACACAAAATCACACAGACTGTCCCGTAACTTTTAAGTAATTTCAGGCATCCCCAAGGGTAAGGGTAATTTCCATCTTAGGTGCTGACTGAACCTGCGTGAAGATGCAGTAACTCCTGTTCTACCTTTCTGTATCTTGTTTTTACATCTATAGTTAGAAAAGAGAAATCTACTTTTTCAAAAGTCTTTAATATGCTCTTACACAAAGACAGGAATGATATTTGGAAAAATGAACACTTGCCCCAGTATCCTACATACTAAATATCTTTCAAATTTGTTTCCTTTTTCCTTAATCATTGGATTAGTTCAGGCTCTAGACTACTCTAACAATCTCCAAACTGATGTATCTTTTTCTCCTTTTGGTGAGCCTGCAATTATTTCTCAAATATCATTATGGGGGTTCCCAACCCCTCCAATGTTACAATCTTCTTACCTCAAAATAAAATCCAAGTCCTTTCTACTATCTGCTTTTCTGGGCACAGATCATTGTCATTTCTTGGTATACATCCTGAGCTCAAGTAACAGTTAACACTATTGGTGTGCCGAGCACTTTCGGCACCCAGGGGCCTGAACTCAGACTTAATCTTTAGAAGGAATGAAGCCTCAGGAGGTCAAAAAAGTCAAATGGCTATTTCTTTTTTATTGAGACAGAGTCTCACTTTGTTGCCTTTGGTAGAGTGCCGTGATGTCATAGCTCATAGCAACCTCAAACTCTTGGGCTCAAGCAATCCTCTTGCCTCAGCCTCCCAAGTCGCTGGGACTACAGGCACCCACCACAATGCTTGCTATTTTTAGAGACGTGGTTTCTCTCTGGCTCAGGCTGGTCTCGAACCCATGAGCTCAGGCAATACACCCGCCTCGGCCTCCCAGAGTGCTAGGATTACTATCGTGAGCCACTGCACCAGGCCTGGCTATTTCTTTTATTACTGGCTCTATCACTGGCACAAAGTCACAGAGCAAGGGTGATAACAGAACTTTCAGCAACATTATCAAAATGGTGTGTATCTGTGCTGTCCAATACAACAGCCACCAACAACAGATGGCTTCTGACCACTTCAACTGTGGTTAATCTCAAGAACTGAGTTTTAAATTTTATGAATTTTAATTGATTTACCATATATACTCGAGTATAAGCTGAGTTTTTCCGGCACAAAATTTGTGTCAAGTTCGGGTTTTTCGGCACAAATTTTGTGCCGGAAAAACTCTGCTTATACGCGAGTATATACGGTAAGTGGTTAGATGTGGCCAGTGTGCTGTACTGGAAACAAAGTCATGAACTATCTGCTCTAGACATCTACTAAGGACTGATACCACCAACCTGAAAATAAATATCACAGTAAGTAAAAATGGTACAAACTGTGAATATAGGTGGCTTAAAACCCTTAAACAAAAAGTGTGGTGTGGAAGACGTAGTTTTATAGCCTGTTTCTCCTTAGGTATAAGCTCAAAAATTTTCTATTTCCTTTCCACTGTTTTGATTAAAATGTGTGCTTCTGAAAGATCCTGAAGATGCTTGGTGCATATCTGTGTTATTGTCATTTACTGCTATCCTTCCTTTTCAGTGTACTGAAAACTAAACTTGTAGACATAATGACATGATTTATAGTAATATGGAGAGAATGGAAGTGGAGAAGGAAATATATAGCAGCAAAGAAAAATAAATTTGCTGATGAAAAAATGGATGTCAGGGCGGGGTTCAAGAAGGTAATGTCTGAAATGAATATATGGCCCAAAAAGAAAAAAAAACCATGGAATCAAGCAAAAATGAATATTAATTTGCTACTAGAGACTGGCTATATTTCAGGCAGCATCACAAAAAGACACTGTCTAAAGGAGCACAAAAATGTCCTAAAAGGAGAATAAGATCATAGAATATGGAGAATAAACTACTGACAACTTCAAAGATTCTAAGTATTTTTTAAAAATACTACTTCACTTCACCTCCAGAAGGTTACCTCCTCTACCAACGAAGAAATTAAAATTTTAAATAACTTGCCTAAAGTCATACCTCTGGTTAATAATAGGTCAGCATTCAGATTCAGTTCTTTTTACTATACTTGTGAAAATATAATATAGAGATCATTTTAATATACTCACTGTATTTCTAGCTGAATTCTACTATTAAAATAGAAAATAAAAACTATCTCAAAACAGTACCTGAATGACATTCAAAACGCTACTAAAACAGCTATTCATTTTAGCTTTTACTCTAGTACTGGAGATCAGAATGCATAATTTAATATATATTAATCTAAGCCTCCATTCCTAAAAACTATAGTAATTTCCTAAGATATTTCTTTGCTTCCCCATTTTTCTGCTCCAAAGTATTCTACACAAGGCTATCAGAATATATTATTTTTATTTTTATTTTTTGCAGTTTTTGGCTGGGGCTGGGTTTGAACCCACCACCTCTGGCACATGGGGCCGGCGCCCTACTCCTTTGAGCCACAGGCGCCGCCCGGCTATCAGAATATTTTGGCCATGTCAAAACTATCATGTCTCAGATACTTAATAGTTAAAACCCCACACTCCTATCCTTCTTAGTCAAGAAGCTTTATTATATGGCTCCAATATACCTTTCTAATCTTAGCTCCAGATCACCTTTCATAATCCTCAGTAGAGTCAAATAGGTCTGTGAGGGCCCCTCAAGTGAGGCTTGCACCTTCCTGCCTCTGAACTCCTCTTGCTTCTACTGTCTCCCTACCTAAAATGTTCTCCCTATTATCGCCATCTATTCGAAGACTTTACTCTTTCCAGAAGAAAGATGAAAGGGGTCCAGAAGGATCTACAGATGGAATGATTATTAATAAATACTTAGAGATACTTAAAAATCTATTTTGTGAAAACTCCCCAAGCAAATCTGTCTTCCAGCCCAATGACTTCTCCCTTCTGTGGACTACAGCACTGATACGATAAAGCAAACCCGGGTAATTTTCTTATGTACTGGCTTGTGAATACTGTATCCTAAACTATTGTTCCTTTATTTTATTATTTGATGTGTGTTTTTGTTTCTTCAACTAGGAGAGTTTCTTGAGAATGGAACTTATGTTATATATATTTTTAAATTCCCAAAATGCTTTAGAGGTGGTCAAGCTAATTCCAGTCTTAGTTTCTAAAAGGAAATAAAACTACATCCTCATCAACCCCAGTCACTTCTAAGGCCTAGAACTTAAATTCACAAAAACACTACCTGCTTCTAAATTCTAATATAATCAGCAAAAATTATAATTACTATACGTTTATAACACTCTGAACAAATAAAATTTAAACTAATCAGCAACTTACCGACAATATGGATTTCTTCGAGAGGAATATCGAAGAGTAAGGAATCTATAGTATATAAAAGGCTGGAGCAAACTTCCTTGTCCACTGAAATAAACAAATACAAGGGTGATAAAGATACATTATCAATTCATATGCTCACTGTCAAAACTTAAAAGCAATTCATCTGGAGGGTATGTGTACCTTTATTCATCAAAAGGTCATAGTAAAAACATATCTAAATCCAGTTATTCTTAAAAGGGCAATAAAATAATATATGTGATTGGTAAAGTAAAATGCTGTTTAAATTTTTGTAAATGTATTCATGTATGTACTACTTAAAAATTTTTTTTTCTCTCTTCATGTCAGACTGGTAATGTGCTGAGGTCACTTTGAGGGAGGGACATCTCAAACTTGAGCATGAAGACCCCAATCCCCATGCTCAGGAACTATAAAAGGATAAACCATGAAATTATAAAATACTAAATAAGAAAATGTTACATAAATAATTCCATAATTACCACAATTAATGAAATCAAGGTTTTTTTTTTTTTTTTTTGAGACAGAGCCTCAAGCTGTTGCCCTGGGTAGAGTGCGGTGGCATCACAGCTCACAGCAACCTCCAACTCCTGGGCTCAAGCGATTCTCCTGCCTCTGCTTCCCTAGTAGCTGGGACTATAGGTGCCCACAACGGCTGGCTATTTTTTGGTTGCAGCCGTCATTGTTGTTTGGCAGGTCTGGGCTGGATTCGAACCTGCCAGCTCAGGTGTATTTGGCTGGCACCTTAGCCGCTTGAACAAGTAGAGCGCTAGCCACATGCACTGAGGCCAGCAGGTTCGAGCCTGGCCCAGGCCTACTAAACAACAATGACAACTACAACACAAAAAGGGCCGGCTTTATGGCAGGCGCCTGTAGTCCCAGCTACTTGGGAGGCTGAGGCAAGAGAATCGCTTAGGCCCAGGAGTTTGAGGTTGCTGTGAGCTGTGATGCCACAGCATTCTACTGAGGGTGACATAGTGAGACTGTCCTTAAAGAAAAAAGATATTCACTGAAATAACTACAGGTCAGGCATCTATATCTCAGTGGTTAGGGAGGCTCAGGCAAGAGAATTGCTTGAGCCCAAGAGTTTGAAGTTGCTGTGAGCTGTGATGCCACAGCACTTTACTGAGGGTGACAAAATGAGACTCTGTCTCAATTAAAAAAAACAAAAGAAAGAAAAAAGATATTCATTGAAATAACTACAAACAAAATGCAAAAACAGTCTACTATGGACAGTCAGGTAGGAGGGTTAAATAACTTTTATTATGTTTATTCAATAGATTTAGGATGCCACTACTTAAAATCTTATCTCAGCCACTCAAGTAGCCTGGGACTACAGGTGCCCACCACAACACCTGGCTAGTTTTTCTATTTTTAGTAGAGACAGAGGTCTCCCTTTCCTCAGGCTGGTCTCAAACTCCTGAGCTCAAGTGATCCACCTGCCTCAGCCTTCCAGTGTGCTAAGATTACAGGTGTGAGCTACCATGCCCGACCCAAACTATACATATTATTACAACCATATTTTAAAATTAATTTTGGAGAAAATATATTAAGATGCTAAATGTTTTTTTTTTTTAGCAAGAGACAGAGCATCACTTTGTTGCCCTCAATAGAGTGCTGTAGCGTCACAGCTCACAGCAACTTCCAGCTCTTGGGCTTAGCCAATTCTCTTGCCTCAGCCTCCCGAGTAGCTGAGACTACAGGCACCTGCCACAATGCCCGGCTATTTTGTTGTTGTTGTTGCAGTTTGGCCAGGGCCAGGTTGGAACCCACCACCCTTGGTATATGGGACCAGCACCCTACTCACTGAGCCACAGGTGCCACCCTAAATGTGGTTTAAGTTAATTTTTTACCCTTTTACTTTCTCAAAAAATTTAACATAATTATAAACTTACTGCTAAATGCCATATCCTTTCCCTCCAATAAATAATTTGACAAATTGTAACTTTTTGAAGTGAAAAAGTAATACACAATACAAAAAATATAAAGAGAAAACTATTCACTTAAAAAATAAGTTTACAAGTTAGCACCTTCTTTAAAGTTATAGCACAATTTCTAAAATACCCTTCCAAAATTTATGTACATTGTGTGTATGTGTATAATGATGAACACTAAAACAGCGTTCCCTTGTAATTCACTGAATGTTTGATAACTCTAGGAGGGAGGTGGTATTATTATTCCCATTATTTCCAAGAAACTGAGACAGAAATCTATCTTATGTCCTTATGTATGCCCACATCACCCCAAAATATAAATGGGAAATATCATAGGCTGCTTTTTTTTTTTTTTTTTTGAGAAAGAGTCTCACTTTGTCGCCTTCGATAGAATGCTGTGGCATCACAGCTCACAGCAACCTCAAAATCTTGGGCTTAAGCGATTCTCTTGCCTCAGCCTCCCAAGGAGCTGGGACTACAGGCACCTGCCAGCCACGATGCCCAGCTATTTTTTTTTTTTTTTTACGGTTTTGGGCTGGGGCTAGGTTTGAACCTGGCACCTCCGGCATATAGGGCCGGCACCCTACTCCACAGGTGCCGCCCATGCCCAACTATTTTTTGGTTGCAGTTGTCATTGTTTAGCAGGCCTGGGCCAGGCTTGAACCTATCACCTTTGGTGTATGTGGCCAGCACCCTTCTCACTGAGCTACGGGCACCGAACCCAGGCTGTTCTTAACTGACTTTCACTTATTATATGTTAAAGATCATCCCATATTGCAACACATAAATTACATTATCCTTTTTATAACTTTAAGTATTCCATCTTATGTTTCTCCCTTTATGTAACAAGCTCCCTACTAAATATCTTGGGATGGCTCCAATCTATAGTTGGAAATAAAGCTACAATGATCATCCTTTTTAAGGGCAACGTGTTAGGAATGGTCATGATTTAAGATTGTTTTTCATTTTATAGCTTGGGTTATATTTAAGTTACATAATAAAGCATTAACAGCTTTTCCTATTAGGAATTAAGTACAACTTTCTAAGTGGATTTTAATTTTAAAAAATTTCTCTATTTAAATACTTCTGATTGGGCAGTGCCTGTGGCTCAAAGGAGTAGGGTGCCAGCCCCATATGCTGGAGGTGGTGTGTTCAAACCCAGCCTTGGCCAAAAAATAAATAAATACTTCTGATAAATTCTCATCTCTTTAACCATAATCTTAAAAATTAAGATAGTAAGTTTATACATAAGGGTTTAAATGAAATGTTTAAGAACCACAACTGAATTAATGTATCCAAATGAAGTTTTTGTCTAAGTTTGCATGACATCTCAGAATTTCATTAAAATTATCTTAAGCTGGGAGGCGCCTGTGGCTCAAAGGAGTGGGGCGCGGGCCCCATGTGCCAGAAGTGGCGGGTTCAAACCCAGCCCTGGCCAAAAACTAAAAAAAAAAAAAAAATCTTAAGCTTCCTTTCCTTTTGAATAAGCTAAAAAAATTATCTTAAGCCGACTTAAGAGGAGCATAATAATTTTGCTTATTAATCAGAATATACAGGTTTCAGAATGTAGACATCAATTATATCCATATGAACAACTAGTTTTGGTTCCTACCATTTTAACTATCACCCAGTTACATAAAACAAACATAGAATCTGGTATGACCCAAGAGTAGAATTAAGTGACTCAAGAAATAGGAAAATGAATAAGAGAGTAAGAATGCAGAAAGTTCCTTTCATTAATTAAAGTTTGTGTAAAGATCACAAAAGAGAAAAACAGACGTGTAAGATATGTCCCACACTTCATTACTGTGTGTGTGTGTGTGGTTTTGGACAGGGCTGGGTTTAAACTCACCACCTCCAACATATGGGGCCAGCACCCTATTCCTTTGAGCCACAGGCACCACCCTACATTATGAGCCTTCAGCTTCCAGGGTAAGAGAAGACTTTCATTAAACGTTAGGGTGACTGTTTCAGAGTTAAATAACTCACAAATATAGATGCATCAAATCCTATATTCAGCATTCATGGAATGCTGTAGGTGGAAGGATTGTAGGCATTTACCTACCTTAACCAATACTAGTTTTTAAAGGAGAAGAAGTCTCAGAAGCCTACATAAATAGTTTAATCAACTAAAATCCAGGTATGTTACACCTAATAAGAAATCCTTCCATTGTATCACTCTAGAACTTTATTTAGATTACATTTTCTAGTTTGAAGCTCCCACAATTTAAGCAACATGTGACAACTCTGAGTTCTCAGAGGAAAGCGTTACGTAAAAGAACGGCACAGATGCATTCACAAGAAAACCTATAAGGCTCTGTATTTGGTTTGAAGAGACTGCTAAAGGAGTTAATTGTCTGGTATGTGGAAACCTTACTAGTTAATCAAGGCAATGCATATGAAAAATTGTAACTATGCAATCAATAACAGTTTGTCACAAATGAACAAGTTTATGGGAAAGAGGCAATACATTTTAAAAGACAATTTGGCATGGTTTATTAAACACAAGAGTTTATGCTCAGCAAAATCAATTTTGGTGCCTGTGTTAAAGAAAACATTGGCACATTAAGTATGAGCAGGTAGAAAGATGTTTATCCCATCAATATTCAATATTAAGAAAAGTAAAAATATGGAAACAAATGTCCATGATCAGGGGAATGAGTAATAAAATGCAGCACGCTAATACCATGGAACACTACAGTCATTCCATGAAGGAAACCAGAATCGCACACGCCAACCCAAACAGTCATGAAAACATAGTGCATGAGTGGAAAAGAGCAAGACGCAGAATGACACCTTTGTGGTCAAATAAAAACTAAACAAATAAACAAAACCCCATAGTCACAACATAATAACATACTTTTTATAGATTTAAGTATTTTTCTGTGTATGTTTTAAGTATATCAAACTCCTTACCTTTGGGAAAACAAAGGACAGAATTCCAAGGAAGATTTATAGTCAAGTGATATTTTAGTTTTTTTATCTATAAAGTTCTACTATTTGCAAAACTAAAAATTGAGAAAAAGCAATCATCCAGGTAACAATGTAGATTATTTTAAAATTCAAATGCAAGAATATCAGTGCAGCTGTCAATACTATTTTAATGTTCTAATTTTTAAGAGCAAGGCTTTCTTTTTATTGCCCAAGCTAGAATGCCATGGCATCAGCCTAGCTTGCAGCAACCACCAACTCTAGTTTCAAGCAATCTTCCTGCCTCAGCCTCCCAAATAGCTAGGACTACATGTGCCCATGACTCCAAGATAATTTTCTGTGTTTAGTAGAGGTGAGAGTCTTACTCTTTCAGTCTGGAACTCCTGCCCTTTGGGGATACTCCCACCTTGGCACTCCTAGAGTGCTAGGGTTACAGGTGTGAGTCCTGTGCCTGGTCAGGAAGGCTTTCTTTATTCATGTATTATTTCTAGAATTAAGATACAAAAAAATAAGGAAGGCAATAGCAGGTAACTATTAACACAAGACTTTTTTTTTTTTTTTTTTAGACAGAGTCTCACTTGTCACCCTTGGTAGAGTGCCGTGCTGTCACAGCTCACAGCAACCTCAAACTCCTGGCTCAAGCGATTTTCTTGCCTCAGCCTCCCGAGTAGCTGGGACTATCGGCACCTGCCACAATGCTTGGCTATTTTTAAACATGGGGGTCTTGTTCTTGCTCAGTTTGATCTCAAACTTGTTAGCTCAGGCAATCCACCTGCCTTGGCCTCCCAGAGTGCTAGGATTACAAGAGTGAGCCACCACGCCCAACCTAAAACCATAATTTTAAGGTTTTTCTCAAGTATAAGAAAAACCATCTCAGGCCAGTTCCAGGGGCTCACGTCTGTAATTCTGGCACTCCGAGAGGCCAGGGAGGAAAGATCTCTTGAGTTCAGGAGTTTGAGATCAGCCTGAAAGAGCAAGACCCCTATCTCTACTAATAATAGAAAAAAATTATCTAGGCATTGTGGTGGGCACCTGTAGTCCCAGCTACTTGGGAGGGTGAAGCAAGAGGATGGCTTGAAGTAGGAGTTTAAGGTGATTGTGACTGTGACTGAGGCTGACACCATGGCACTCTAGCCCATAGTGAGACTCTGTCTCAAAAAAAAAAAAAATCATCTGACTAATGGCAGAGAATGGACTAAACTAGACTTCCTAAGATTCTTTCAAAGGTAGTAATTCTGAAAGTAATTTTCTTTTTCTTTCTTCCAGAGTAGCTGGGAGTACAGGCACCTGCCACAACGCCCCGCTATTTTTTTTGTTGCAGTTTGGCTGGGGTTGGGTTCGAACCTGCCACGCTTGGTATATGGGGCCAGCGCCCTACTTACTGAGCCATAGGCGCCGCCCTTGAAAGTAATTTTCAAAATGTCAAATGATAAATCACAGGAATGATAAATAAGTTTACTATGCTTTAGTTTCTCTATTACAAAGTGAATAGAATTAGATAAGGTGACTTATTACAAAGGGAATAGAATTAGATAAGGTGACTGCTAAGATCCATCTAACTCTCCTTTCTTCAACAGATTTAGTACCTTTAGTTTCTTTATGTTTACTTAATCATGTTTTCCAAAACAAATACTTTTTCTTACCTAAAAAGCATAAAAACTGTAGCAGGCATCAAGAATATTTCATTACAAGCAATAAATTTCAGAATATTTTGTTGATTAGCACTTAATTTGTCCAAGATGGATCTCAGCAGAGGTAAACTATTTGAACCCTTTGCCTAAAATAAAAGATAACAAACATCAGAAATAATAAAACATTTTTGATTACTCAATTATTTTCTTTCTTTGGACAAATAGCATACCCAAGAGGCAATACAACCAAAGCCAAGTATTTGGAAATGATGATATAAAAGTTTATAAACCACTTGAGAACAAATGTTAGTATATTTTCCCGATTTATTTTGTGATTTTAAAGACTAAAAAAAAACAAAACAAAAAACTCCTTAGTACTAACATACTTTTCATTCATAGATTTTTTTTTTCTTTTTTTTGAAACAGAGTCTTAACTATGTGCCGTGGCCTCACAGCTCACAGCAACCTCAGACACTTGGGCTTAAGTGATTCTCTTGCCTCAGCCTCCCAAGTAGCTGGGACTACAGTGCCCGCCACAATGCCCAGCTATTTTTTGTTGCAGTTGTCATTGTTGTTTAGCAGGCCCAGGCTGGGTTCAAACCCTCCAGCCTCAGTGTATGTAGCTGGCACTGTAACCACTGTGCTGCGGGTACCGAGCCAATATTTTATTTTTCTTAAGATTACATTATTTCACCACCAAAAAGTAGTGGTCATTTATTTCCAATCAAAACAAAATCTGACTAAGCGGTAATAGTTAAAATATCTATGACTCCTAAGCTAACTAATTACAGTCTAATTACTGCCATTACAAAAAATTATAGGAAAAAAGAAAAAGGCTAACAGAAGGCATAAAGCTGGACATTTTAATTTTAATTTCAGTTTTTGAGTGCATATGCAGTAAATTTACCTGGCACACTGCTGTTAGGCTTACTATCCCCCAAACCAGCAATTAAAAAATTTTTTTTCAGAAAAGCAGTGGTTCTAAATGTTAGTATAAAGAAATTAACTCCGTAGGCTGAGGGAAGAGAATCACTTAAGCCCAAGAGTTTGAGGTTGCTGTGAGCTGTGATGCCACAGTACTCTACCGAGGGTGACATAGTGAGACCCTATATCCAAAAAAAAAAAAAAAAAATTCAGCACACTCTAATTATCTGACATATTAGAATTAAACACTGACAGAGCAAGTGATTTGTGACAACTCATCAAATTTAAGAGATATAAATAAAAAAATAAAGAGATCTAGCTCAAACTTCACAAATTCTTTTGGACACTGGGGTTAATTTCAACGGCAATCATTTGTCTACAAAATATACTAGTTTGTGAAACTTCAACAATAAAAACTTAAAAAAACTTTAAAAGCACTAATTCATAACAAGTTTGCAAGAAATAGAGACTTTTTGTGGCAAATGGCAAAATGTCTTAGAAATCGAATTCATGTCAAAGATCCATAATCCAGGAGTTTTACTTACATCAAGGACCTTTTTCGTGTATGTAGCAGCATGAAGCAAAGAGAACAACAGGACTGGGAAAATACTCACTGAAGAACATAATTAAGGAAAACATTTAAAAGTCACAAAGCACTCTGCAAAACATGCTAGGTCCTATGCCCAACACACAGATTTCAAACAACATCTGCTAAAATAAATTTGGTAGAATGGCTTTTGTTTTACTGATACTTTAAAACAAGTCAAGTTTTGCAAACTATAAAGAAATGATTTTATTTTATAAAACTCAGTTTGATGAAAAACATTAATGTTTTAAAGTTTCCTTTACTACCAGTAATTAATAAAACCTCACACTTGCTAAAGTAAATTGAAATCTAGGCCACCTCAAAGGATTAAACACAGCTTTTACCCCCACAATGGCCTTCCTGGCCACTCTAACTTAGCTTCAAAGTATATAAATAACCCAGTATTTCCCAAACAGACCTCAACTGCTGAGGAAAGTCTGAGGTAAGGTAGTGGTTTAAAGAGTAGCTCCCAAATGTTCTTCAACTACAGATCTTTTACTCCTTTTGTAGAAGACCCCATTTATGAATCACTGTATCTATCAAGCTGTTACAATTATGTTTTTAATTTATAATCATAACTGGGCAGGTATGGGTGGTTCACCCTTATAATCCTAGCACACCAGGAGGCCTAGGTGGGTGGATTGTCTGAGCTCACCAGTTTGAGACCAACCTGAGCAAGAACAAGACCTCATCTCTAAACGTAGCCAGGCAGGCACCTGTAGTCCCAGCTACTCAGGAGGATGAGGCAAGAGAATCGCTTGAGCCCAAGAGTTTGACGTTGCTATGAGCTGTGACGCCACAGCACTCTACCAAAGGCTACAAGTGAGACTCTGTCTCAAAAAAAACAAAAAATAATAAAAATTATAATCATAAAAAAGATGCATTTGGCCTTATAGTCAGGTGAAAGTCTCTTTAGTTTAATTAGAGACACAATTCATAGAGTCCTTATTTCTTAGTCCAAATGTTTGGCTTTACGCCATGAAAAAATATACAATTTTCATTTAACTTTTTGAAAAACGGAAATTGCTCTAAAGCTCCATTTTCCACCCCAATTTCTGTTAGGTTGATTAAAAAAAAAAAGCCTGTCAAGTATTTCCACAAAATGATAAAGAGACTGTCAATCATGAATGGCAAATATACTTGTCCTAAAAATATTAGGTTTTTTTTTTTGAGTCTCACTATGTCCCCCTTGGTAGAGTGCCACGCCATCCCAGCTCACAACAACCTCAAACTCTTGAGCTTAAGCTATTCGCTTGCCTCATCTCACAGTAGCTGGGACCAAAGGGGCCTGCCACAAGGCCCAGCTGTTTTTCTGTTATTGTTGTCATTCTTGTTTAGCAGGCCCTGGCCGGGTTTGAACCCACCAGTCCCAGTGCATGTGGCTGGTGCCCTAACCGCTAAGCTACTGGCACCGAGCCAATGTTAGCAGTTTCTAAGAAATGAACCATTATATTTTTCAATGCTAACTGAAGGCCTGATATGAAGGATGTGATAACAGCTATTAACAAAATCCGAATATCAAATTCATTATAACCATCCTCATTTAGAACCCAAACATTCCTAGTTTCCAACTGGCAAACAAAACAGAGACACACACCCAAGTGTTAGAAGAATTCTAACTCTTCTAATAGACTTCTTCAAATTAACATCCTGACCAATTCTTTCCCACCATCTTCCTCAGCTGATAAAAGCTAAAACCCCCTCTCCTAAAGTCATTGTCAACTTCTGTTGTTGCTTAAATAATTCAGTTTAAACTCAGATATATATCCAAGCTTGAAGCCTGATTTAGTAAGAGGCAGTATCAGGTAGTGAAAACAAAACCCTGAACTGGGAGTCAAGATACCTGGGTTCCACACTTGACTCTGTAACTAACCTCATTTTCCCAGGCCAAGTTCCATCCTCTGTCAAATGAATAAGTAGAGATCAAAGCAAGAGACTTCTAACAAGTTATCTCTAACAGTCTACAGGTCACAAATCTTTGATAAAAAAATTCATTATCTTAGCTTTCAAAGTTACTTTTAAACTACAAATTTAGAAAAAATGTGAAAAGTCTGCAATTTAAACCCTAAGTACCTGTCATTGATAAAGCAATGACAACAGGTCATCTTTTTAAGAACAAACATCAGAACACAGTTTGTAATACTACTTTGGGCCCACTTTTGTTACCATAATACCTGACTATTTTAGGAATCAGATTAGCATTTTTTGCCAATTATTAGTTTAGGTTATTCTCACTGCTCACTACTTTCCTGAATTTAAGGAATGTGAAAACTTTAATCTTCAACACTCCCATGAAAGAGAGGCTAGCAAATAATTCACTGTATAGAAAAGTTTGTTTTCATTGGTCATGAGTATCTTTTAGCATGACCTCAGGATTCACTCAACAACTTAACTAGCACCTGTCCCAAAGATCAGTACTGATGTATTCAATTTACTCTATATTAATTCTCTGGAAAATACACTTTCTGTCATTTCTATTTCTCCTGCCAAAGAAATTTTAAGCTACTAAAAAGCACAACCAAAAATCTCTAAATAATTTCCTGTTACAGCTCAGAAAGGCAAGAATTCACCTTTCACATTAATGAATGTAACTAACAAATGCAGGTCAATACAAGGATACACTGAACAGATATAATTATCATTTATAGTTATGGTACAAACATCATTTAATGAGCTTTATCTAAAAATGAACAAATACAAATTATGATAGGACACTACAGACCTATGCACTGAAACATGAAAAAAATTATTCTTATATTTCAAATGACTTACATGAATTACCTTGGTAAAGCCAGGAATTTGAACAAAATCTTCATATACTATATAGATATGTATTACCCACCTACAGACAGCAACCATTAAATGCAGATTATGTCCGGTTTTTAAGTAAAAAAGACCTTGTCGGCATTATGTGTTAGCCAACGTGTGTGTATGTGCTGACCTCATGTTTTTTTTTTATTTTTAATTTCAGCTTGCTTGTTCTTTCTTCTTCGTTTGAAGTACTCTTTTTTTTTTTTTTTTTTTTGTTCATTTTCTTTTTCCTCTGGCGATGCTCTTTCCTGTTGCCTCCCCAGTAGCTGGGATTACAGACGCCCACCACAACGTCCGGCTGTTTTTGATGTTAGTAGAGACGGGGTCTTACTCTGACTCACTGCTGCTCATACTGGTCTCGAACCTCTGAGCTCAGGCAATCCACTCGCCTCGGCCTCCCACAGTGCTGGGACTACAGGCGTGAGCCACGACGACCTCATATTTTTGAAAAGGATACTCTGTGTCCTTATCATTAAA
>CAUYPK010072820.1:0-11250 GCA_963574355.1 Loris lydekkerianus | reverse complement strand
AATGGGTACAGGCAAAACTTACTAAATGCAGAATACAAATGTCTACATACAATAACTAAGAAAATGCCATGAAGGCTATGTTAAACAGTTTGATGAAAATATTTCAGATTGTATATGAAACCAGCACATTGTACCCCTTGATTGTACTAATGTACACAGCTATGATTTAACAATAAAAAATAAATAAATTAATAAAAGAAAATAGCCGAGCATTGTGGCACATGCCCATAGTCCTAGCTACTTGACAGGCTGAGGCAAGACAATCGCCTAAGCCCAAGAGTTGGAGGTTGCTGTGTGCTGTGATGCTACGGCACTCTACCAAGGGCAACATAGTGAAACTCTGTCTCAAAAAAAAAAAAAAAAAAAAAAAACAAGAAAGAAAGAAAAAGAAAAAGAAATGACTATAATGACCCAGGACTAGAAGAAGACCTGGGAATTAGTGAGATCCACCCTGTCTCTGACTTCTCCACTTGACTTTAACCCCCATGACTGCTCCTGTTGTCAGAGGCCCAGTGAGAATCTGGGTAGAGCTGAGTTTGGTTTCCCAGTTGCTAAGATCCTCTCTAGTCTAGCTCCTGGACAGGCTGGCATGTGCACCCATGTGCCCGTGTACACAGACCAGTGTGTAGCTCTCTGGTCCCACCCCTCTTCCCTCCTGTGTTTATACAGCCTTCCTCAGGCCAGGCCTCAACCCAAGGTAGTCAGTCCACACTGGCTGCAAAAGATGGGCCAAATTGGCCTTTGGGTATTTGGAATTGGGCTCTAAGGTATATACTTGGACTCAGTATCCATTCCATTTCTTCTGGTGCTGCAGAGGCTACAAAGCTAAAAACTACTTTTCTCAGACTCCTGTGCACCTAAGGTTTAGTTGACAAGTGGGGTATTGCTTAACAGAGGCATGAGATTTGGAGGGCAGAGATGTAAAGGGGCCAGCTTCCTTACCCTTTGGCTATTTGCAGATGGCAGGTAGGGTCATGGGCACGTGGGTTTCCTTTTGGAGCATTCTAGTGTCCAGTCACTAGGTCTGTGGGACCCAGATGCAGGTGCGGTGGTGCAGCAGGTTTCAGACCCCAGATTGTAGCTACAGCTACAATGGTGTGTTCCAGTGGTGACACTTTCCTGGTGGGGCTAGCGCAGCACCTTCCCAGGTGGGCCAACAGCAGGTTCAGATGCATTCCCGGATACCAACCTACAGCCAACTGACTCCGGCAGCACCTCCAATGACTTTGTATGTACCTGGTTCCCCATATTAATGCATCTCTACTTAAAATACCTACATACCTCCTCTTCCTGCACTGAACCCTGATTGACACAGACACAAAGACAGCCCTGACATTTAGCATTCAGCTAACAGGTCATGAAGGACCCCAGGGCTGGGGCAGCCAGGGAGGGCCATGTAAAAGTGAAATTAAAGCACAGAGGGTGACAGAGAGGGGTGCAGACACACACACACACACACACACACAGGAAAAGGAAAGGAAAAGATCCTTCTCTCCTCCAACTTCCCTGTCTGTGCACTGCCTCCCAGCCCATAGTCTCTAAGGCTTGCTACTTCATCCCCAAGACACACACACACACACACACACACACACACAATCGTACGTGCCCCCAGGGAGGAGGAAGTAGAGGGTAGCCTTCTCCCTTCCTGATGTGTTTGGGGTCCTGGGCCACACAGAACCTTGTGTAACAGGGTAACATTTCAGATCATAAATTCGTACTCCCTTGCTCCTCCAGCCCCTAACCTTGGCCGATTCATTTGGTAGTCAGCAGGACAGCTCAGCTGTTGGCTCAGGAAAGGATGACTCAGCATAAAGAGAGAGACAAGCAGTCAGTGCTAGGTTTTGAGTTTCCAAATCCCAGGCCTCAGGGGAAACGGAAATGACTCATGTGGATAAACAGTACAGCAGCTTGGGGCACGTGGGCTGACAGCGGGAGCTCTGCCTCCTTTCCCACCCCATACACATGGAGTTTTCTGGACCAGGGACAGAAAACTGGGACAGCAGTAAGCCGATAGTTTGGGCCTCTGAGAAGATGAGTCCTGAGGGTCACCATGGGCTCTTTCAGCTTGGGCTCTTGCTGCTACTTGATTGGGTTCCCAGTTTCAAAGTCCTTGAATCTGACTGGCTTAGCTCATCTTTCTCAGCCAGGCCTAAGCCAAAGGTCAGTGATCAAGCTATGAGGAGACAGCCTTTGGCTCAAGTGACCACCTCTGTTCTAATCAGTCATGGCCAAGAGCTGGGTCTCAGGGATCCAGGCCTGGGGGGTCAGAGGCTGGGCAAAGGGAAGTTTCTCTCGCCTGGAAAGGGCTGTAGGTGGGAGGCACAGCTTGTGCAGGGTTTGTAGGTAATGGGTGTTTTTTTGTGGCTGTTTCATCTTATTGGTCCATAATAAAGTCACGAAGGTGTCAACTCCAGGAACTAGGAATTAGGACAGATAGAATATTTATTTGCTTTTGAATTCTTTCATGTTGTAGGAAACCACTGCTTTGTTAAGAATTCCAGGTATTTCAGAAGCAAATTCCATGCTCTGGTCTCTGCTAATGCTGTGCAATTTTGTGCTTATCACTCAAGTATACTTTGCCTTAGTTTTCCAGTTTGAAAACATATCCATCTCTCTCTCTCTCTTTTTTTTTTTTATCGCCATATCAATAAAGATGGCTTTTTGAGAGCCAGAGACATTCATCAACATAAAAGTGCTATGGAAAAGTACAAAGTAGATCTTATAAATGTAAGAAGTGGGGATCTCAATCCTCCTCTTCCCTGTCTTTCTTCCCACTTAGGCCCCCTCCGACCCAGGTGGAGAGGGCAGGAGACTGCCTCGCCCTGGGGCAAGCAGAGAGAGGTGCTGGCCGGGAAGGGGCTGGGGCCAGAGAGGTGCTGACTGAGCCTTTCTCTCTGTGATGGATGACCTGCTGGCTAGAGCCGCAGTTCCAATTTGCTCCCCATTTGGACAGCCGCTTTACCCACAATTCAACTTGTCAGGGCCACAAATCACTCAGCACAATCAGACCAGGGAAGCTGTGCGGCAGACAGGGGGCAAGCGCCCAGTGGCTGCTGGAGGACCCTGGGCTGGGGAGAGGGTCCCTGCAGTTGGGATGCAGATTATGTGAGGTCTGGCTCCATCTTGGGCCCTCCTGTCCTTCTAAGCCCACCTCCTGCAAGCTCCAGCCATCCCGGGCTCTAGGGAAACTATCACATTCCCATCTCCCTGCCCTGGCATCCTTTCCCCTGGAAACAAGCACAAACAGCCCTGTGTGTGCAGTGCTTTGCCCAGGCCGCCTTCTGTCCAGCCTGACCACAGGGTACACTTACACTTAGGGATCTCCAGGGCTTTCTCCTGCCTCCCAGCCCTCTGTGGAACGGCTCCACCTCTGGGCCCTGAAAGTTGGGACTAGGCATTCACTCAGTCACTCATCCTTTCATTCACTCATTCCTCACACACTGAACATTCACTACGTCACATGGAAAAATTAGAGGATTGTACAGCCTCAAACAGACCACAGCTGAGAAGAAAAGATCCTGGGAGCAACAAGGGAATGGAGCTGAGGGCTGCCAGGTCTGTGGTCTCTCTCAACTGCCTTCCTTTAAAGCTTTGCTTAGGTTCACCTTCTCCATGAAGTCTTCTGTTATTGCTTCATCCTTCGACCCTATTAATGGGCACTTCATGATGGATCTGTAGATTCAAGACTTCTCCTGGTGTCACACCTTTCAGTTAAGCCCTCCTCAGGTGAAGACTCTCCCAATACAAGGGGTCAGACTACCCAGGTGGGGCCTCGGTACCACCGGTGCCTCCTCAGGACTCAGCTCAAATGCTTCCTCCTCTAGGAAGCCTTCCCTAACATGTGGCTTGGTCCTGGAGCCCCTTTTCTGGGCTCAGAAGGTATTAGCATTGACCCCTCATCTCCACCAGTTGCCTCTGGGGCACCTACCTTTACTCTAGGGATGCAAAGAGCTTTCCTGCAATCCTGTCCCCAACCTTTGCTCTCAGCTAATGATGATGTAGAGGCAGAGAGAGCAGGCTTTGATTTACAGCAGCTGTCCCCCTCCATGAGGGATTTTCCAGCTGCAGAAATCACTTTCTCTGGACTTGGTCATGGTGTTCCTGGATTCATTTCACTGAGATTCTGGATGCTGCTGGTGTTTAGAGTGAATTGGGAAGGTGACTGTCCTATGGTCCCCACCTGGCTAGTCCCTGGGAAGTGGCCAGTGGTGAGGGAGCCAGGCAACCTTGATGGTTGGGGCTGGACACAGCCCATAAGGGTAGGGTAGCTGGGGTTGGAGAAAGTGAGGGCTGGGTGGCTGGCAGGCCTGAGTCAGCTCTGCGTGCTGATCCATCAGTTTATCTCTCTGCAGAATGGGTAGAGGCACATGTACTTTCCCTCCATGGAGTTACCAGAACTTGGAGGAGTGAAGAAGAGAGGGACTGTGAGTGCTGGCAAATTTCCCTTAACACTGGTGGTCTGGGAGCAGAGGTGGCCTGTCACGTATCCCAGCCGGGCCAAAATGCCCCCATGGCGAAATCCTACAGATGGAGGGCCCACTTTCAATGACCCCTGTGTGTGCAAGTCTGCTTTTAAACATATAGCTTTCATATGAAAGCTATAACCTAATTATAACCTAAGAATATGGGGAAAGGGAAAGGGAGGGGAGGGAAGGGGAGGGGGGAGGATGGGCAGAGGGAGGGTAATCAGTGGGACCACACCTATGGTGCATCTTACAAGGGTACATGTGAAATTTACTAAATGTCTTAACACAATAACTAAGAAATGCCATGAAGGCTATGTTAACCAGTTTGATGAAAATTATTTTAAATTGTATATAAAACCAGCACATTATACCCCATGATTGCATTAATATACACAGCTATGATTCAATAAAAAAAAAAGAAACATACAAGTGGCCAATAGGTATCTGAAAAAATGCTCAACATTATTCATTTGGGAAATGCCAATTAAAACCACAATCACCGCATACCTGTTAGAATGGCTATTATCAAAAAGATGAAAAACAGGTGCTAATGGGAATGTACATTAGTTCAGCCATTAATAAGAACAGTATGGCAGTTCCTCATAATATTTAAAATAGAACTACCATATGATCCAGTAATCTTACTAGTAGGTATCTATCCAAAGAAAATGAAATAAGTATGTCTTAGAGGTATCTGCACTCCCATGTTCATTTCAGCATTATTCACAATAGCCAAAATACTGAAATCAACCTAAGTGTCCATCAATGCATGAATAAAGAATATGTGTTATAAATGCATAATGGAATACTATTCAGCCTTAAAAAAGAAAGAAATCCTATCATTTGCAATAATATGGATTATATTGCAGGACATTATGTTAAGCAAAATAAGCTAGGCACAGAAAGACAAATACCACATGATTTCACTTATGTGTGAGATCTAAACAAGTGTAAAAAAAGTTAAACTTGTGGAAGCAGAGAGTAGAATGGTTGTTAGTAGTAGCTGGGGTGGGGGCTTTGAGGAGATTATGGTCAAAGGATATGAAATTTCAATTAAACAGAAAGAATAAATGCAAGAAATCTATCAGCTAACACAGTGATTATAGTTACATTAATGTATTCTTGAAAATCAGTAGGAGAGTACATTTTAAGTGTTCTTATCACAGAACAATGTTTTGTATCAGAGGTAATGTGCATGTTAATTAGCTCAATTTAGCTATTTCGCAATGTGTGGACATTTCAAAACATGCTGTTAAGCATGCATAATTTTGTACTTGTCAATTAAAAACAAATACTACAAAAGAAAAGAAGTGGAAGGACTAATAGGGGAAGAGTGACCTCTTCAGTAAGTCATGTTTGAGCTAGTTTTTAAGGAATAAAGTAGATGGAGAAGAAAAAAGAGAGGAGAACATTTCAGGCAAAAGGAAAGGCACAAAGTGCAAAATTAAATTCAAGAAACAGTTAGTGGTCCTATAAGGCTTGAATATACAGATGGGCCCTGACTTAGTAATGCTTTGGCTTACAATTTTTCAACTTTATTATAATGTGAAAGTGAGATGCATTCAGTAGAGACTGTATTTTGAATTTTGATATTTTTCTAGGCTAGCAATATGCCTAAGATACTGTAAATGTTGGACAGTGGCAGTGAGCCATTCTGTTTTCCACTTTCAGTACATTATTCAATAAAGTGCATGAGATATTCAACACCGTATTATAAAATAGGGTTCATGTTCAATGATTTTGTCCAAGTCTAGGCTAATGTAAGTGCTCTGCGCTGTGATGGCTGGTAAGTTATGTGAATTAAGTACATTTTTCACTTTCTATATTTCAACTTAGGATGAGTTTATTAAGATTGTATCCCAAGTAAGTTAAGGAGTGTCTGACAGGTATAGTGGCCACACCCTCCTTTTATTTTCCTAGCAGACTTGGATGCTATCTGACTTCTTGCATAGTTTCATCAATATCACCTAGAAGTCTTACAAAAGATCACTACCCATACTAAAATCCTATAACTAAACCAGGCTATTAGCAGATATATAGAGGGGCAGAAAAACTTTAAAGTGAAAGATAATCAGGAAAAATAAATGAGATAATGAAAAGTAGGGAAATGATTTAAGGATGCTCACCTCAAATATACCTGAAACAGGTCAGGGAGTGACGACAGACCTTATATGATTGTTTCTGATCAAGGATTTGGGCCCAGAATATCAGAAGCACAGTCACATATAGGAAAAAATATCTTCTAGTAGTGGTTTTCACTACAAAATCAAAGCTTTCGCATAGAAGCAGTATACAAAACACTTATTTGCTGATAGAGATCAATAGCCACAATACAGGTCATCTTTAAATGCAAAGGGCAGTGATTTGTAAGTCAGATACTGCTAATGGATGAATTTGACAAAGATTCACATATTTGACCAGCCCACATCCACTTATTAAACCTTCTGTTCTTCATTAAAATAAAGGATTTTTCCAACTTTTTGGCTTTGGTATTACAGACTAGACCTGAGGCTTCTCCTCCAAACACACCTCACTATCCCTACTCCCTCTTCCTATTCTGATCTTCTACAGTTTGCTTTTTTTCTTTATTATTCTCTCTTCTCTTGGCGTAGGTTTTCTAAAAAAATCTGTGGGAACGTTTGACACTAATGATGACACCCAAGGTTCAAAAGAAAATACAGATGTGTACTAGAAGCCCATCAAGAGGGCTTCCTAAAATCTACATGCTCTGAAATTGGAGTACTGGTTAATAAACATCTGAAATCATTAGAATACATCTAAATCATTCATTATTTTTCATACCATAAAACTTTTAGAGCCAAATAAGCCTTAGAGACTATATAATACAATATTATCATTTTATATATAAAGAAATGAGAAAAGAGGTGAAATGATTTGTCTAAGGCCTATAGTTATTGATAAAAGGACTAACAGATTTCTTAGGAAACTGGTTTTTTTTTGCAGTTTTTGGCTGGGTCTGGGTTTGAACTGGCCACCTCTGGCATAATGGGCTGATAGTCTACTCCTTTGAGCCACAGGCGCCGCCCCCCCGCCTTTTTTTTTTTCAGGTTGAGAGAAATGTATTGAATTATTTACTTAGTTTCTTTTTTCTATGTAGAAAACACTTATAACATGAGATCTACCCTCTTAATAAAATTTTAAGTGTACAATACAATATTGTTAACCATATGCACATTGTTCTATACCATATATATAGATTTTTTCATTGTGCATAACTTTCAGATACCTTTATCTCTAATGGTCTACTGAAGTCACATTTTTAGTGATGGCAATTCCCATGCATTTGTAGGTAACCTCCCAAACTTATTTTATATGAAGTCATATCAATATAATCTGGTGTCATACTTCAAATTGCTTCATTTTAATTTGATGAAAAGGATTCCTAAGGGAATGATATTCACTTCTACACAGTTTCATACTTAAATAGGGACCTTGATAGATATTATGCAATTAAAATTAAAAACTCTTATTCAACAAAGGCAGTAAGTAAAGTTAAAAATAAGCACAGGCTGGGAGATAATATTTACAAAGCATGAGAGATTAGTATCCAGAATAAATAATCTCCTTCCAATCAGTAAGAAGAAGATTAACAAACAAATAGAATAATGGACAAATGATATGGATAGGTAATTCATTGAAGAGGAAACCCAAATGGCCAATAAACACATAGAAAGCTATTAAACCTTGCTAATGAATAGGAAAATACACATTAAAACACAGAGGGACATTAATTTATGCCTACAAAAAATTTAAAACATTTAAGATTGACAATACTGAGGGACAGAACATATGGAGAAACAAACCCTCACAGACTACTTGTGGGAGTAAAAAGTAGTACAACTCTGGAGAGCAATTTGGCAACCTCCAGTAAAGTTGAAGACACATATCATCTGCAACCTAGCAACACCACCTCAAGGTAACGAACATCTCAAATATATGCACAAGGACACATGCAAAAATGATGTGTTTAAAGTACTTTTCATACTAGTTAAAAAGAGGAGAATTTCTAAAATAATCAACAAAGAAATTCATAAATACATTAAGAAATAGTCATTCATAAAATGAAATATGCTACAGCTGTTAAAATGAACAGGCATATATGTCAATATAGATAAATCTCAGAAGTATATTGAATGAGAAAATCAAGCTGTTTAATTATATATATATATATATTATGATACAAATTTTATAAACATTAAATGTATGCCAAATACTGTTTCTAAGTGCATGCACATGTACAAACACATGGATGGTAAAGGCCCACACAAATTTTAAGATAGCAGTACCTCTAAGGATGAAGGGAGGGAAATGTGATCATGCAGGGACAGAAAGTAAACTTCAACTGGTTAACCATATCTGTATTCTTAACAGATTGGAAACAAATATGGCAAATATTAGTGTTTCATAAGTCTATATGGTGGGTATAATCATACAGTAGTGCACTCTCAATTGCCATTTCACTTCCCAAAATTTCAGTTACCCATGGTCAACTAAATATTAATTGGAAAATTACAGAAATACATAATTCTTAAGTTTTACATTGCATGCTATTCCAAATAGCATGATGAAATCTCATTCTGCCCCACTCTGTCCATCTAGGAAATGGATGATTCATCCCTCTGTCCAGCATATCCACACTACCTACTGGTATACACTACCTACTGGTTGGTCACTTACTAGTTGTTTCAGTTATTTGATTGACAGATCACAAGAAGAAGTGGACAATATAAGAAGATATTGTGAGAGAGTGAGAGAGAGACTACATTCATACAACTTTTATTATAATACATTGTTATAGTGTTATAGTTCTATTTTATTATTAGTTATAACTGTTACACTCTTACTGTGTCTAATTTATAAATCAAGCTTTATCATACGTATATATAGGAAAAAACACAGTATATGTAGGATTCAGAAATATATGAGGTTTTCAGGCATCCACTGGGAGTCTTAGTATGTATCCCCTGTGGGTAAGCAGGGGGAGGACTACTGTATATTATGTTTTTTCCTGTATATTTGAACATTTTCATAATATAATGTTTTATGAAAGAATAGACAAGTGTATTTCCTTTACAACAATTGATGGTCACATTCAAAAACTAAACTTAAACTTATGGTAAACATTATGTTAACTCAGAACACTGTTTTGTCAGTCATTAGCTTATATAATCTAAACCTAGAAAGAGCTAGGATTTGGTGCCCTGTATTTAAAGTTCCACAAAGAGATGAGCATATGTAATTATAGATTATAAACTTTAACCATATATACTGTTAAGTGCATACCAAGATCACATTTTAAACCATTTAATTTCTGAGCCAGAAAAGTGATAGTATCCACAGACATTAGTTCTGTACTCAAGCCAATGAGATGAGTCACTATAGCTCTTTGTTAATTACACACAACACTATCTACTTTCTAGGTGAACACTGCTATGTTTGGATTGGGTCCAGACATTAATTTGGAGGGTAAACTGTTTTTAGGTTGAGGAAAACACAAGGCAGCAGCTTCTTGCTTTGCAAATGGTGTGGGGAAATTCTTAAAAGCCAAAAAGAAATAGTCAAAACATATATACATGAAAGCTCTTTAGCAGGCAAAGCTCAATGATGAAGAAAATCCTAGAACGTTTAGGTGGGAAATGACTTCATCTAACTTTAAAATGTGATTTACATGGTCTTTAAAATGGTTTGTAAATAAATGGTCACTAACCAAATCATATAGATCAGTGGTTTCTTAGTCTATGTTAATAAAAGGAAATTACACCTGCTTGCTGGGGCTTATATAATATAAATAAAACAGCCTGTGGGAGAAGGAATTAAACATGGCAACCGAGTAACAGCTTCTCTGCAACTAGGCACGGCGAGTCTGGGGATACAAGACTCCAGGCATCTCTGGCTGGTGGGATCTACCTATGATCATCCCTTTGAGGATACAGGGACCCAGCAAGGACTTCTGGATCACAGGAGGAGGACAAAAACAGTGGAAAACTGGCAAGTGGTTGCGTGTGTTTATTCAACCTAATCACTCCGGCAACCATAAGTACAAGCAGCAGTGAGACTGCAAACAGGAAAGGCCTTACCTGTGAACTGTTTTGGTGTTCTTGGCCTCAGACTGAGCCAATGAGCTGGGCGCAGGAAGCCATTGTAAAAGAACTGCCCAGGCAAGCTCCGCCCTCAGGGTCCCAGAGCAAGGATTGGGCTGGACAAAGTAACCTAGTAACTAAGCAGCCTAAAGGCGGGGACTGAACTGCCTTACAGCCTTAATCCTTAGGGGCAGAGTGAGACAGTTTTGGCACACTGGAGCCTTGGGCTGTTGCCCTGGGTAGAGTGCCATGACGTCACAGCTCATAGCAACCTCAAACTCCTGGGCTTGGCGCTGCCTAGACCTCCATAAGAGCTGTGCAGTGACCCCCCACCAGTGACCCTCACCCACTAGGCCTCCGCATTCTCTGACCAGGAGCTGCGGGAGCCACGCAACCCTGCGTCCTCACTCCTGTGTCCTCCAAGCTTCCATACAAGCCCATTCATCTGTCCAGGGACTCTGGTAGCTGCGTGCCCTCTGGAGCCCTCCTGCCCCTGCGCAGAGCCCTTCCCTGGTCAGAGACTGTTGGAGCCTTGGGTTCTCTCTGCCAAAGTCACTGGGTGCCAGGCACTCCCAGAACCGTGCGCACCACCCCAGCCCTGTTGCTGGATCCGGGTGTGTCACACACCAGAGCTGCTTCCACAACCAGAACTCCCTAGCTAGAGCAGCCCCAGAGGAACTACA